>JAOQMP010000009.1:22541335-22559437 GCA_027563575.1 Erythroxylum pedicellare | reverse complement strand
ACATTGGCATGCTAGTTGCTCCAAAATAATAAATCTATTAAGACCTCAAAATAATTTAAAAATTTTGGGGCCCAACATAAAACACCAATTAAAATCAAGAAAAAAACTAAAGCACCACACTCTCTAGTAACGACGCTTAAATTGGTAGCGCATCGTAACATTTGTCAAAATAAACTAGACCTACTAGTGTAGTAAATAGTGAATCTAGGTCGATCCCTCAGAGAGTGTTCAGTTAGGTTTTGTATGAAATTAATCAATATTTAGGTTATGGGGGTTTTGTTTGGTTTAAAAAAAGATAATAAATCTAAACTAACTAAGAAAAGTAAATTGAAGAAAACATGTAAAAATGATGAAAGTAGTGAATTCGTGGGGAATGCAGTTCTTTGGTTCAATCTTAGCCTACACCTTAATTAAACATATTTCAACGATTGTTGTTTTCAAACCTTTTCCAGAAACTATTAATTGTGGGTTAATCTATTAATATGAGTTTTCCCTTAAGTATTGTTTAATTAAGATACGATCGTTAATTAAACCTAACAACCCAATAACCTAGGATATGATCTCTAGATTCAATTGGGTAGTAGCATTACGAATTGGAAAAATCGATTAATCAAAGCAATAACTACATAAGATGCTTCATTTAACTTAAGTTATGTTATCCCTAATGATTACGAACTATTAGTTACAACAAATGAATTTCAACATAATAATTATGGATTACATTGAATATTTTAGCAATGGATTTGTAATAAAATGATCCAATGAATGAATTAAAATTATCTTTTCATAAAACCCAAATCTATACACATTGGATAACATAATCAATTTTTAAAGAGAGAAAGAAAACAACAAAAACAAGGAGAAATATACTTAACTGGGTCATCAGCATCGATATCCCTATTGAATTGACATCGAAAAAGATGCCCCTCTATGGGGCCACGATTGAGAGCTTCCATAGCCCTCTTCATGTTCTCCCAAGAGAACCTTCAGTTTAGCCCCTAAAAGAAGACATTTAGTTCTTTCATCTTCATCTAATGTCATCACACACACCCATCATATAAAAAAGAAAGTTAAATTGAAGTGGGATAGGTGGCAAGATCTGAAGAGAGGAAGCTGCTCCACTCTCTCAATTCTTGCTTATTTTTCAACCCTCCACCCTTATTTTATTCTCTAGTCGACACCTTCATCACCACCTTCATTCCATTTTAACTCTAGGTTTTATGTAAAAATTAGAAAACTATTACATTCCTCTCTTTTAGCCGCACATCACACACATTTGGTTATTCCTTTTTATCCCATTCGTCCACTCCTTTGTTCTTTATACCTTCCAACGTTGTTTAAAATGTGGCAGCTAGGTTTAAAAGGGATATGGGACAAGTGTCTTTCAAAATAGAAGAGGACAAAATGTCCTTCGGTTGCTGTCCTTGGTGCTGTCCATTAATTAAATTCATACTATGCTGCGAGTGTGATGCTCCAGCCCTCGAAGTGTAGCTATCCACCATCCATCACATACCTTTGTTTTATACTTAAAAACCTATGTTAAATGGATAGGTGGTGTGTGCGTGTATGGTGTCTCACGCAATCCCTTGCACTCACGTTTTTGCTTCAGCCTCCCATTCTTTCTTCCACTCACGTCACACACAATGGAATGACAGCTGGTCACCTTGCATTATCTTCGGTTTATGACATAAATCACTACCTTGCATGGGCATAAGGAATAACTCACACCCATGCATCTTGTTGCACAGCCATGACACATACACTCGCAGTTGTACAACTTTTCCAGCATGGTCGTGAGACATTTTAATAGTTCATTATTCATTTCTTTTCATTTTCTTGTCTTCTTTTTTCTCTAATCTTCTTCTTCTTTGTATTTCCATCATATGTCTCATCTTTCTTGGCATTTAGTTGTCTTCTCTTGCTTCTAATCCTCTCTTTCTTGCTCCATGAAGACAAAGGATTGTGAATCTTTAGAAATGGTTCAATGTAATGCTTTCGACTCACTTTAGCTCTTTCACTTCCATATTGTGCCTAAAACCACATATGGGTCAAAGTGAGTATCTTAAGCACTTTCCTAGCAATAATCACTAAGTGTTATGGAATAATTATACAATCAATTAATCCCATGTCAATATATAATAAAAAAGACAAAGAATTCATTAATTGACAGAATTAATAAGAACCCAAATGTAGAACATAGTAAACTTTAGAATTTAGATAATATATTTTAGTAGAATTCATCAAAAAGCTTTATAGTATGTGTTTTTGTAAGTACTTTTGTTCTAAAGTAATTAATGTTGAATGGACTATGTTTTTATTTCTATATTTAGTATGTTTTGCTTTTTATTTGACATTTTTATATAGTTTTTAGTACTTATTTTGTTTCAATTGTGCTTTTATCTCCCAATTGCTTTCATGAATGAAAAGAAGAATTCAAGTGAAATTAAGGTTAAAAGTAGAAGAATTGAAGCTATTTTGAAGGCACACAACCATATAAAGATTACACACCCGTATGAATAACATACACAACCATATAAGAGATCATGTAAGTGACTGTGAACATGGAAAGCTTTAAAGACGTTGTGTTTGTCGGTGTGAAGATACATGCTTGTGTGAGTACCATACACGATCATGTCTTATGCCTATGTAAGTTCCTGAAATTGTGTAAATTTGCTACTTTGAGTTATTTTAGATATACGGTAACTCACTCGACCTTATGACTAAGTGTGTATATTTCATAAACTCTAATTTCATAATATAAAAGGAAAATATGAAGAGGAGACAAGAGAGAAGCAATTAGAGTCAGAGTTAGATGCAAATGTTACAGTTGGAGACTCAATTTTGAACCTGGAATGACAAAAACATGAAGATTAGTTCAGAGATTCGATAGGGAGCATCTTTTCATTAAAGTTTAAGGGGATTGCATTAGATAAAAGGGTGTATTTATAAATCTTATATATTTTTCTCTTTTTAATTATTCTTCTGAACTTTTGATTCTTGTTTTGATTTCTTTATTTATGAACTAAGTTTGTTTAGTGCCTAGGTAAAGTTAGGATTGATACTATAATATGATATGTTATTTAATACAATTCAATTGATTCATTCATTGAGATTTAATTATACGTTTTTATTCTTGAATTAATATTTATGTGATATTAGTTCAATATATGTTTTCATATGATTAAGATTGAGAAATCTTTTTGTATAAATAGATTTTACCATAATTGGAAGGAGTTACATACAAACTTAGAGATAGGTTGACATAATCCTATGAATTAGTTATAACTACACCATATATTTACGGTTTGAAGCATAAAATATCACATCATAAGGCATATGTTTCCATAAGTCCTATTGTCCAATAGTTTGTTTTCTAATACTAAAATTTGACATTTTAATGGGAAAAAGCCTATATAAATCTTGATATCATCATAGAAATTTCATAAAATAGAAAATTATTGTTGACTAATTTATTTCCATTCCACTTACATAGGACTTAGAGATATAACCTATTTCTATTGCTTATAGTCTGCAACAAGATCCTCAAGTTTAAGTTTACTATAAACTCTATAAGAATTAAAAATAAGGAAGGCTCATCAAAGCACTTGGTTTCAAGATGCGATGATGTGGCAACACATGTTTAGAACATAAAAGTTGTGGCCCAAGTAAGTGGCTTCAATTAATGAGAAAGAGGAAGACAAGTTGAACTTCATAAACAATTTATATGGTTAGTCACAAATGGAGCTTCGGAGCTAGAATGTAAAAGAACTCCTTAACATTATAGCAGTTGCGAATGCCCTGATGGATCTCTAAATGTCACCACTAATTAAAATTATCAATGAGGGCAAGAAGAATGGTGAGACACATAATGGCTCAAAGAAATCTAAAATTAATTTTCTCAATATAAGTCGAAGAAATAAATAAAATGAGAAATTGTTTATCTCATTTATGAAGGGTTACACTTTGCTTGTGAATATCCAAAAAGGAATATGGATGAAGAGCAAATTAATTCCATAATTTTGAAAGATTAAGGAAAAGAAGGTGAAGACTTAATAGAAGAAGTCTACCTTAACATTTATTCTATGTCAGGTGTAGTTGACCTTATAAAGGAGCATCCAAACAAAAGCAAAGCCAAACCTGATAGAAAGAGAAAATCATACATTAGAGATGTGCTAATAACTAAGGAGTCTTTCTTTTGAATGATGTTTTTATAGAAATTTTCAAGTTGGAAGAAACTCAAGTTCCTTTTTATTGTATCTAGGTGATTTGATCAACAAAATGTTTTTTAATTAACTGTCTTATTTATCCATTAGATTGTTTATTTAAAGCACTTATGTGATTAAGATTTTAAGTTAAATAATTAAACACGAGTGATATAAGGTACTTGGAAAAAGTAGAATTATTGATTGATGATCATGAAGGGAAGGCTAGGTTAAACTTTCCAACGTAAACTTAACTAATGCATGACGACTTTAGAAAATTACTTTAATTTCACTCCATAAAAAAGTCTTTTTGATAACTAATATCAAAGTCAAGTGGTGAAGAATAGTACCAAAGCTTTAAGGAAAATAACTAGTGTCAAAAATCAATGAAGATTTCATATATTGTTGGCGAATAATGGCTAAAAGAAGCAATTTGAAAGATAGAGTTGCTCGATTAAAGGTGATCATTGGTTCTCTAGCCATAAAGGAAGGTAGTGTGATTTTTTTATAAAATGTTTTGAATCTATGGTGGTTAAGCTTCAAAAATTGAGGAGAGCACTTAAGGAACGATTAAAGGCTAGTAAGGAGAGCTATAACTTGTTCATGCTAAAATATGTTATGTCTAAACACGAATCAAGAATTCAATTAGTAAACACTTAGGTTAAGGTGTGTGAGCCTTATTTGGTAAGCGAAATGTCAAGGAGCTCAACATTTTCTTATGGGATATAAAGCAATACTTTGAAGTGAAAAAGTTGTCCAACTCAGAGAAGGTGTCAATTACGACTGTGTACATAATAGATAGTGAAAAGTTATAGTAGAGAATAAGAACCTCCAATAACATTGGTATGAGTAGACCTCTCATTAACACTTGAGAGAAAATGAAGAAGGAAATAATGGACTAGTTCCTCCTTAATTGGCTCACGAGGGAAGCTTTAAAGTAAGATGACTTAGTAGAGGAATATATGAGAAAATTTACATCTTTGATGTTAGATGTGAAGAACATATTAAGAGAAGATAAGTTGTTTAATTGTATAAGTGACTTACAGGTTTGGACACTTCAGAAATAGAACGTGAAGGACCTCCCTAGCACTATAATGACTGTAGATTATATATATATATATATATATATATATATATATATTACCCCTTTTAAAACTAGCAATAAGGATAAAAAGAATGGTGGAACACGGAATGATTTAAAAAAAAGGCAAAGAGAAGGTATGTGAATCCTTTTAATGTAAGTCAAAGAAACAAAAAAAAGATATTACTTATTTCATTTATGAATTGTTATAATTTGTTCGTGACTGCCTAAACGAAAAGTGGTTGAGGAGCAAATGAATATCTTGGCTACAAAGAATCAAGGAAATTGAGTTAAAGACTTGACTGAAGATGTATACCTTAATAATTACTCTATTTTAGTGTTATTAGCCTTATGAAGGAGTATCCATAAAAAGTAAAGGCAAGCCCAATTAAGAGGCATAATGGCATATTGGAGATATGTCGATGATTAAGGAGTCTTCAAGGGAATCACATCCAGAGGAGTCTCCATAAATTATTTTAAGCATTCTTCTAGTGGGGTGGTGTTTTAGATTATTAAGTTTAAGTTACAGAATTATGCAAATGTTGATGAGCTTTGGTTGATACTTGGCATTTGGATTTACAAAACAAGTAAAGATGTATAAGTAAGCAAGGAAAACTGGACATTATTAATGAAAACTCGATAGTATATGCGCTTTAGTATGCATTATTGCATATTGGTGGATATTAGATACAAGATTCAGATATGCGACCAAAAGATAAAAGACACAATTAAGTCATGTTAAGTCTAAGGTCAAGTGAAGCACTTAATTTTGAAAAGGAGATCAAAAGATATATAAATGAGCAAGGTTAATTATATATTGACTCAGATTGATGCTAACTTAGGTTATAGAGCAATAAGATTGCACCATAGATATGCTTAGATAGATCATGCATAATAATAACTTGGGATGACTATACTAGTAGGCTCATCAAGGCACTTATCTTCAAAATTTAATGAGGTGATAACACATATACAATTAATGACTTAAAAAAGTGGGAGCATTAGCTTATAAGGTGGAAGTAGCAAATAAATGGAAAAAGGTCAGATGATGTGGCAACAGATAGACATCTTTCAAACACTTATCTTATATGTAAAAGAGGAGTTAGTGGACTAAATTGAATAACTCACCACTAACTTGATGAAGTTATTAGAATAAGTGGTACCTTCCCACGAACTTAGTTAGCCTTGGTTGATATTTAGTAGTCAAATTGATAGAATAAGAAAAAGACTTGTAAGTAGGCAGGGCAAAATAAGCATCATCAAAGAAAACTTAAGAATAGGCGAGTGTTTATATACGTTGGTGCACATTGGCCAAAATCTTCATTGAGATATAAGATTCAAATATGAAACCAAAAGATAAAAAATGTAACTAAATCATGTTAAGTTTGAAGGTGCAAAAGACACTAAACTTAGATGAGGAGGTCAAAAGGTATGTAAACACACGAGGTTTATTATAAAATGAATTGAATTGTTGTTAACTTAGGTTATAGAGCAATGAAACCATATCAGATATGTGTTTGGATGGACCATACAAAAATATGAATTTAGATGGCTAAATGAAAATTTCATCAAGGAACATGACTTCAAGATGCGATGATGTGGTAACACATAGTAAGAAAATGCAAGTAGTAGCCTAAGAAAGTGGAAACACTATGTAACAAAGTGTGAACACTTCTTTAAGTAGTAAAAAAAGTGAGTTAGATATGATAAAGCAAACACACATAAGAGATACTTTTAATTTGAATAAAACGACAGGGGCCTTTTGAAGTTTAAAAAACAATAGGAGTCTATACAGCAAGAGGAGTCTGTTATGCGATAGGACCATATTTAAGTAATAGGAGCCTGTTAAGAGATAGAAGCCTATTAAACGACAGGAGTAAAATAGAAGCCTCCTGTTAAAATGAAAGAAACCTTTAACAAGTTGAAAAATAGGAGGAGCCTATTACAACAGTGAAGCAGCCTCTTATTGAAATGAACACATACACGATATAATGCGAAAATATAAAAGTTAAGAGAAGAGAGAGAGGGACGCAATTGATGTATACTGGTTTGACTTACAAGCTAAGCCTACATTTAGTCCCCAAGTATCCAACTTGAGTGTTTCATTATTAAAATAAGTAGTAATTTGACGAGCCTCTTTAAGGTCACAAGTACATATTTTTCAAGGTTCTCCAACCTTCCAAACTAATAGTATTTTGCTAGCCTCTACAAGCTCTCAAAAAATGAAGAAGTAATTTGCTCCATATGAGCTTCAATGATCTCCCTCAAAAAGAATTGTCACTTTCTAAGGCAAAAGAGATTTGATAATGATATGACTTTCAAAAGTATTGATGTATCTCAATAATTTGGCTTTCTCTTTTTTTTTTTTTTGCTTCTATGCTTCTCTGTTTTGCAACTTTAGTGGCTCTTGCTTAAATAGACATTTTCTTCAACTAACTGTTGCTTCATTTTCGTTTTGAATTTGACTTTGAATCTTCAATATTATCTCTGCTCAGGATTCTTCCGAATTTTGTAGAATAAATAAGGTAAGTCCATAAAGAAGGTTCCTGCAAAAAAGAAGCATTTATTATATGATTTTATTTCCTTTTGAGAATTAACTTGTAAGTAACAAAAGGAAATAATTCCAATTTGAATTTTGAAATATTATAAGGTCATTGTAAAAATCATTAATAAGCCTTGAGCTAACATGATGGCATGGCTATAGAAAGACATCTTCTAAGCACTTATCTCATATGAAAAAGTGGAGTCAGTGGCCTAAAGTAGATAACTCTCCACTAACGTAGTGAATTCAGTGAAAGAAGTGAAAACTTTTCACCAAGAAGAAGTGGAAATTTCCCACTAATGTGGTGTAGTAAGTGAAGAAAGTAGGTAGTTAGGTTGTTTGGTCCTGTAAGTTTTTGAGTTTTTGTAATACTATATAAAGGCATCATGTTTAGTTCATTTAGAAGTGGAATTTTGTATACTCAGTCATCTACAAGAGAGTTGAAAGTTTTGAGAGAAATTTCTTTATGAAAGATTCAAGTAGGGAGTTCTTTTGAGTGGTGTTCTTGTAGAGTTCTTCAAGTTAAAAAAAACTTTAGTTTCTTTATATTATATATTGGTGATTTAATCAATAAAAGGTTGGCTTTGCTTTATCCCTCTTGTTTGTCTATAGAATTAATTTTTCAAAATACTTATATGATTAAGAGTGTGAATAAAACACTTCAATACGAGTAGTGTGAGGCATTTGAAACCAAATAAAATTGTTGGTTAAAGATCACAAAGGGAAGGCTGAGTTGAGCTTTACTACTTAAAGCTTGACTATTGCATAAGGACTTTGGCAAATTACTCAAATTCCACTACACCCAAAACTTCATTTATGCGTAACTTTGTAAGTTGCTTATAAAGTTGAATAACTTCTCTTCCTTTGACTTTTTCTACACATCTTACATGAAAGATAGGATTTTTTTTCATATACTCCTGCACCAAGCCATCTTACTTTAATTACATTAAAGATTTTCTCACGAGCTATGAAGTGTTGTTAGGAGAAACTAGCTTGTTATCTGCTTCTTCCTTTTCTCCTAAATGTTAATGGGAGGTCTATCCATATTAACGTTATTGATGGTTCTCACTTTCCACTAGCTCTTTGCATTATTCACCAAGTATATTGATGTGACTAAAACTTTTTTCTAAATCAAACACCTTTGGCCATAAAGTATTGTTCCATATCTCGCACGAAGTTTTTGAGCTTTTTATTACTCTTATTGGCTTCAAAAACTTTAGTTTCTTTATATTATATATATGGTTGAAGCAAGATGGCTAGATGTAGAAGTATATAAGAAAATTACATATTTGACGTTGGGTGCCCAGAACAGTTGAAGAAAAATGAGTTGTTCAACTTCATGAGCCTGAATAGCACGAAACTTAACTTGGCTTGACTCGATCCATTTTTTGAAATTTTTAAATTAAAAAGTAGAAACTAACATCACTTTTCATTAAAAAGTGTCATTTTTATAATGATAAAATGACGTTGTATTATGTGTGAAATAGGGTTGGAATAGGGTTATTAGAACAGAAGATTACAAGGCATCTTTTTGGTTTTGTGATTTACATAGCATATGATGAGAAGTAAAAGAGGCTATTGTTGTTTTCACGTGCCAAAATTAAATCGGTTGTATTTTTAAAATTTTAATAAGAAACTTATTTATTGAATTATAAGTTTTTATTTTAATTTTAGTTTCTTTCTATTTTACAATTTATAAAAGAATAAATTATATTTAAAATCATGAACTTCACCTAATTATATAATATATCTTATTAAAAGTGATAATAAAATATTAAAAATTTAAACTTATTATAACATAACTTTTTAATTAATAGTAATAACATATTATTGTATGTCTATAAAACCTTTGTTTTTTGTTAACAAAGTAGAGTAGTAACTAAGAGCTAAGTAAGCCTATAGGAAAGGCAACACCATGAGCTTCTACAGATAGAACATATAGTAGGTCCCTTGGAGGCTCAGCTAATACCTTACGCTCCACCTCCAAATCACAAGCTGACTTAACAAGACAATCAACATAAAAATTGCCATCCCTCAATATATGTTGTAGTGAGTAGGACCAATGCCTACTTAATAATTCTCTTACATCCAAAATCAGACCACCTTGTAACACCCCATGTTAGGGGTTAGAATATTGAGGAATTTCAATGCACTTTATGCTTTGCATAATTGAGTATTTCGTTGTTATGTACTTATGAATTTTGACTCATAAAAATTATTGCATATGCATTCATGACATTTTTCAAGTAAAATGGATTTATAAAGATTTGAATTAAACTGTTAAAACACTTCTAGCTTCTTTATAGGTTAATTGAAGAAGATTGAAATGAGAATAAAGATTTGAAAAAAAATGCAGTAGAGAGAGAGAATATATGTGAAGTTTCGGATTTGTGCTTTTGAAGTGTAACTTAATTTTGAGCTGTGCTTTGATTGAGTGGAGATGATATGGAAGTGAAACAAAGTGGTGATTGTAAGTGTAAAAGTCTGTGGTGAGGGATTGAAAAATGAAAAAAAATGAAAGAGTTGGTTTGGTGAAGGAAGAAGAAGATCGCAAGCACGATCGTGCTAAGGATCGCGACTTTGTTAAAAATAAGCACGATCACGACATCGTTAATGAATATAATGAGTCGTGATCATGCTTCTATACTATCGTGACTTTGCTAGTACACCCGACGTATCGTAGTCGTGCATATGTACGATCGCGACTCCCTGTTTTGTCCGAAAGGGTTATTTTCTGAACATACTTTGATCCTTTTATTATAACTTCTTCACTATACATCCAATTGGCATGGGAATTGAACTAATAGACTCATAAGACATTGATATTCATCTCCAACAAAAATTAAGACTTTATGAAATGGATTGATAGATGAATTTAAGATAGAAATGAGACTAAGCTGAAGTATGATAATTGGGATGATTTTTATTGAACATACTTCGGTAATTGGACTATATCTTGATATGTAAACCTCAGAATGTAACATCCCATTACCTGTGGGGAGGCCATAATAGAAAAAAATGAGTGATTAGTGAGAGATTAGAATTGCATTTTCATGCTCATGCATAATATGTCATACACATACACGTGGATAGTGAAAATTTTGCACATGAAAATAATTGTACATGCATTCATGGATAATTTCGAGTATAATTGAATTGAGTCATGATATATTGGGAATTTTGAAATTTATTACATTGGAAATTTTATTAGTTTGTGGATTTGTTATTTTTTAAATTTTGGTGAATTTTAGGAATAATTTCAGGAATAATGGATTATTATGGAAAATAGAAATAAGAAACCAAAGGATATTGGAAAAATATTGGAGATAATTGGAATGTAAGGAAGAAGTCAAAGGAATTAGTTCAAAAACAGAACTTAGTTAGAGCTTTAGACATTAGAGAAGTGAAAAGTGTCATTGACTTAGTTAAGTTGATTTTTAAAATTTTATTAGAAAGTAAGTTATGTTCTCTGTGAGTTAAAAAGGCTAAGTACTCAGTCCTAGTTACTTTCTTCGCAGCCACCTTCTTTAAAGTTCCTCCCAAATACACAAAGTTTTTCATCAAATATCTTCCAAGAGTTTTCTTTGTTTTTCCATATCCCACACCACTTTCATATTGCAAATCGTGTCTTCTACCATAAGAAAAACCAGAAGTTGGCCATATTATACAGTGGAATACGTGAATTTGCATGGAGTTTAGGGATTTGGAATAGTTGCATATCTTAGAGTTTTGAACAAGTAAGTATTGACTAAATCCTTTATATTTGTGGATTTATGAAATAAATTTGATGAATTTACTGTCAGTTGTAAGAACATAACATTTACGTGTATATTCATGAACACTGTGTAAATAGGATGGGAAAATATGGAAATAGTGTTATTTAGTATTTGATGGTTATTAGTGATCAGGTAAAGTAAAAAATGATTTTTGGAGTTAAAAATAGCAATGAAATGGTGTATGGGATTAGTGTAGAAAATTATTATATAAAAAAGGTGATAGGCAGATATGCTCTGTTTCTTTTCACTGTGAATGTATATATATGTGTGCGACGTGAATATTTTGAGTGTTTTAGAGATGACCAAAAGAATGGTTTTAGAGATGAATAATAGTTTTCAGATGATGGTCTGATGTGAGAAAGATTATATAAATGATAGTTAGAGGAAGAAAATTAAGAAAATGCAGAGAATAAAGTGATAGAAAAATGTACAGAGAATGATGAAGTGTAAAACATGAAGAGGATGATCTGATGATTTTAAGAATTTTGAGTGAACTTGCATATTTAGGGGTATTGTGAATTTTTGGTGAATTATTTGAATGAAAGTGGAGTAGAAAAACTAGAAATAGAAATTGAAGTGTTGAATTTAGTGAAGAAAGGCACGTAGAGAAGTTGGTTGTGAATGAAACAAAGAAAAGATAAAGAGAGTTAAAATTTTGATATGACAATTCCATGAATAAACTGTATTGATCTAGATAGATTTGGAAAAAAACTTCTTGAAAGTTGTATATTTCTTTTCTAGCTTTCCATTGATATAAATTTTGCAAATTTTGGAGTTCTGGATCAAAAGTTATGGAGTTTAGAATTTGAGATTTCGGTGGAGAAGAAGAAGTGGAATTGCACCGTCGTGTTTATTTGAGGTTCAAAATGGAAATGCATCATCGTGCATAAGCACGATGTTAATTTTGGTGATTCATAGGAGAAGGTTGCTACTGTGCAATAGCGACTTTGGGGGGTTCAACAGTGAAAATCGCTATTGTGCTAATACACAATAGCGACTTTGAAGTTTTTAAGAGTAATAAACATCCGATGGTTTTTTGGCAATATCTTATTCGTCCGACCTCCAAATGAGATGATACTTGAACCATTGGACTCTTAAGAAATTTCTATATCTCTCAACCAAAAATCATAGCCATATGAAATGAATTGAGAGAGATTGAGTGATAAACGTGGGATGGGTCTGACTTATGCTCTCACCAATTTTTGTCTTTATCTGTCACACCCATGACTCTTGCACACTCATGTTCCTCTCACGCTCGTGACTCCTACACCCCTGTGACTTTACTCTCTCATGAACATGAGTTAATTTCAAGACTCATGTTTATTTTCCACATCAAGTTACTGTGCTCTCCAATAGTGGCTGTGACTTGCTGTTTACTCGAGAGCATTGTGCAAGCTAAACCATGTTGCTTCTTTCTTGTTTAGACCTCCAAATGACTTGATTCTTGAACCAAAAGATTCCTAACTCTTTTTATATCTCTAAAAAAAATTGTAGCATTATAAATTGATTTGAAAAAGATTTATCAAATGAAAGTGTGGCAATATGTTGGAACAGTGTAAATAGGAATGTTTTACTAAACACACTTCAGTATTCTGATTATATTTGGATCTGTAGGATTCCAAATGAGATGATTTTTAATGTGTAGTAAACTAGAGACATATACTTACAAATTATATGAAGAAGTAGAATTCTGATTCAGTCCTTAAGATGTTAAATTTCTGGATGGAAATTGTGTATAGTATACTACCTTAGAATAAGAACAGTCCGAAAATGCTTGAAGTATAACTTTCAAATTACTGAACCAGAATGAGTGATTTTGGTGTCAATGAAAACATAAGACATAGAGGAACACTTTTTTAGAAGAGAGTATGACCAAATTACATCATTTTCAATTTCTGATTGAATGTGAACAGTAGACTCGATAGTGTGTCTTGGAAAAATCTAAGAGTAAGTCAATGGGAAATGAATTGTGTTTTTAATGGTTTTAGTGAGATCCAAACCTAAGTAGAAATTATACTTAGATGAGTTTTGATATGAGAATAATTTTATGATGAAATTGATGGAAAGATTCCCAGGATTGTCATGAACATGCATTGTACATATTTCATTACATATATGTGCATTGTTAAACACTTTTAATTTTGCAAATTGTGATATATATGTGTATGTTTTTGATATAGAGGAGCGACTGGAACGTCAACCTCCAGACGTTGTCGGAACTTCGAGGCATTAGTTTCAGGAGTAACTTGTTAGTAACCTAGACGGTTCTACTCAATTATTTGTTATGTTAGATTATGTTTGAATTGCTTAATGAATGTGAATTGAATTGTGTTAATTTCCGGACAGAAGGTCTGATGATTGTGAAATGTGATGAGATATTGAATTGATGATTGAATGTTAATGTGATGAACTATGTGCTTCATAATATGATTGATTGTGATAGATGCATTCCATACATGAATGCACAATCAGATAATGGCAATTGTGACTAGAGCAGCCACCGATCAGAGCTTAAAGCTTATAATGTGAAAAGAGCCTCGAGTTCAGACAATGATTAAGAACCTAAGGCTCACTATGTAAAATGAGCCCTATATCTTCATCGAATAAGGGACAATTAGTAATGAGCCCGGTATCTAAAATAGATACGAGACAATTAGGCACTCGGTCACGACAACGTAATAATTGAAAAAGAGTCTTATGAGCACTCTATATGCATTTGTTTAAGTATGTTTGATTGATTGAAATGCAAAATTGCTTATGTTTAAGTGAAAATATGATACAAGATCAATTATGCGAAAATGTGAATATGTGTTATGTGAAATGATGTGTTGTATGGATTGAGTGAACCATCAATGATGGTTACCTTATTGAATTCGCAAAATTCACCTAAAATTTGCAAATATTTTCAGGGCTCAGAAGAACACCCCGTTAGGCAAACGGGAGTATACCTACTACATACAAGTAAGAGATAGAGGTCGGGATCAGTTCGTGTCTGCATAATTATTTTCATTAATTTTTGTATGAAAGAATGCATTCTGAGATTTTTGTATCATATTTGTTGATCAAATCTATTTTATAATAACTTTCCAAAAAAGGAAAGGGTTGTAAATAAAATTGATTTTGAGTGTAATTATGATAAATGTGATTGAAAAAGTTTATGATTGAAACGGACTTGAATTGATTATTGATTTTTCGCAAAAGTGTGCATTGTTTTTAAAAAATTAGAAAAAAAGATTTTATAATGAGATTTTATAGACTGAGTGTGTGTAGTGTGTCACCCTCGCGGAGCTCGGACTTAGATGTCACTCATGATGTCGGGTACGTGTCTTGCGAGAGTGAGATGCTACATATTAAGCTTGTGAATTTGATCATATTGAGACTAGCATATGGCTTTTGTCTTTGTTAATTTTAAGGCTTGAGATTTACTAAATGTATTTGAGGCATAAGATTACAAAATGTTAATGAGGTTCCTTATAGTGGTAGTTAAAAAGCATAGGCTTGGGGCGTGGAATTGTAAAGTATGAAAGTTTCTTCTTCTGACAGTGGTTGCTAGATGTGGGGTTGGTTCCTTTTATTTGTTTATTACCTTTGCAACAATTGGTTCATTTGTTCTCGTAATGTTAAAATTTCAACTACTTAGTCCTTAGGCTACTTAAGGATGCGACATGCTTTAGGAGTGTTATTTGTTCAAGTGAAATTAGGAGAAAGTTTACTTCGATTGTTTTCATCCTTCTTTCTTTAGGTAGTGATAACTTAGATTTTTTTCAAATTCTTTCAAGTGGTGTTGACTGAATTCCCAATTGACTTGTTGGTTTTTATCTCAAATTGGCAGTATAATTCAAACTCTAGGATAAGGCTAGGTCAAACTGTAACATTCCGTTACCCATGTTGAGGTTAGAATAGAATATATGAGAGATGATTGAGAGATTAGAAAATGCATTTTCATGTTCATGCATAATATGAGATGCACATACATGTAAATAGTGAATTTTTTTGCATATGAAAATGATTGTACATGCATTCATGGACATTCTGGGTATAATTGTTTATAAATATGAGTACATTGATTTGGATTAAACTAGAGACGTTTGGCTACAGTTTTCATGAAGACGTCGAATTCAAATTCTGTCTATAAGAGTCGTAAAATCTGATCTGAAGTTGAAAAACTGAGTATGCTTCTGTGAGAGTTCGTCGCAGCAAACTCCTTACTTCGCTGTGGAAAACTTGAAGGTTTTAGCTAGGATTTCTTTGGGGTAAAGTTCGCCACAGCCAACTCTAGGTTTCGTTGTGGCGAGCTTGTGAGATTTTTGCAAGAATTCCTCTCAAGAGGAGTTTGACTTTGCCACGACGAACTTTTCTCTGCACTGAACATATTTTGGTATTTTGGGAATATCTTGTTCTGTAGTTATCCAAATGGGATGATTTTTATTTGGAATAAACTAGAGACATAGGGATACAAATTATCTGAAGAAATTGAATTGTAATTCAGACTATAAGACTTTTAATTTCTGGATAAAAGTTGAGTATAGGGTACTGTTTTAGAATGAGAACAGTCCGAAAATGTTTATAATATAATGTTCATATTTCTGAATCAAATTGAACGATCTTGGTGTCATTAGAAACTTAAGAGATAGGAGAACATTTTTCCAGAAGAGAGTACTGTCAAATTACGTCATTTTCATTGTCTAAATGATCAAGAAGAGTAAACCCGAAAGTCAGTATTTGGAGAAAAATCTGAAATGATTCATTGAGTTATGAATTGTGATTTTAATGGTTTTATTAAGGTATAAACCTAAGTACAAATTATGCTTAGGTGAGTTTTGAGATAGGACTGATCATGTGATGCGAATAATGGAAAAATACTCGGGATTGTCATGAACATGCATTGTGCATATTTTATATACATACATGTGCATTATAAGACACTTATAATTGTGCTAATTTGTGATATGTATATATTGCTTGTTATAGAGGAGCAACTAGAACGTCAACCTCCAGACGTTGCCGAAACTTCTAGGCATTAGCTTCGGGAGTGACTTGTGAGTAACTTAGACGGTTTTATTAAGCATGTTGGATTGATCGAAATGCTAAATTGTCTACTCTCGAGTATGAATGTGATATGTGATTAGTTATGCAAAGTTGTGAAAAATATGTTATATGTATGATGTGTTGCATGAATTGAGTGAATCAACGATGATGGTTACCTCATTGAGTTCGCAAAACTCATCAAAATTGCAACATTAATTTTTCAGGACTGAGAGATGATATTAGCTCTTGAAGGACGCTAGGAGCAGTGTAGACTTTTTCTTCTGGGGACAAAAAGGAATGGCTGAAAGGTCGGTCAACTGGATATGGATAGATTAGATAGATTTTGTATATTTCCTCTTTCATGTAGCATATTTTTGTATTAGGCTATGATGTTATGGATGATGAAAAATACATTGTAAATATTTGGTTTTTATGAAATGAAATGAGGAAATTTTGGTTTTAAACTATTGTGACTTTCTTGATGATGTTTTATAAGAGAATAAAGATAGATGAGGCCATGTTAAGGGAATGTTGTGATTGAATGTAGCGCACCACTATCATAGGTTATGTACTGGAATATCCACTAAGTGTTTCGGTATGTATCTTAGGGTAAGGGGGCGCTACATAAATATTCTTAGGAGTAGTTATTACAAGACATAGATTGATCAAAGCATATGAGACAGGAAGATGAATAGCTAAGCTTAGATTGCCATCAAAATAGTTTAGGAGATTTTCCATTCCTTGAGGATTTTGATGCTGAGCAAATTGCCTTATTTTCTTATTTGCTTGTTTTATTATATTAAACATGTATCAAAACTATTGAACAAGTGTAATATATTAAATATGAATTATTCTTTTTTGCATATCGTATTTTGTGTTGAAGAGCATCACTCATCCTTCTTCTTTGTAGTTTGTAGTTGTCCGTCCATCCAAGGAATTCGTTCAACTAATACCTACTGTATGTGTTGCTTTCATAATATGATTATGACACGTTTGAGTTTTGTGTGAATGCAAAGGAGGTCTTGATTTTATGTTATTGTTTAGAATATTCTTATAATCATTGATGAGTTTTTATGTTCTTCTTTAATAGTCTAAGTATTTATGTTTGAATAATTGATGAGTAGATGTATGATTACATAAGTATTTACTGTATGTGGAATGTGTTTTAGATCTTATGGATGATTTAAGGCATAATAAACCCCTATGATGATATATAGGCTGGAAACCCGTGATGTAGCTCCTATGAAGCTTATCAGTGAAAAATTCCACGAGCTTAGGAGTCCTAGCGAAAACTTGCTTTCTTGGTTCTCATCTGTAAACAATGCCACGTACCATAGTATTGAAATCAATTATAGGTGATTAATTCAAACATAAATACTTCAACTTCAATATGATTAATTCAAACTTAGTATTAACATAAAAAATTCACAAGTTTAGATGTTTCTGTAAACTTAGGAGATATGAAGGAGACCG
>JAOQMP010000009.1:22515347-22534923 GCA_027563575.1 Erythroxylum pedicellare | reverse complement strand
TATTTGATTGTCATCAAAATTAATAGAAGTGAAGTCTTCTTGACTTAACAAAAGCCAATTTGAACCTTGAAAACGCCCCCAATCTACTGAAAAGGCAATATGGTCACCAAAGTTATTCTTGAATTTTTTTGAAATGAAAATATGCTTAAATAATTAAATAAAACCTATATATATATATATATATATCATTCTCAAGTTACTAACCTCCAATTCTATATAATATTACATGTCTATATCTTATTGTAATTTTATTTACAAGACCATTTCAAAAGTGTTGGCAACCATACTCAAAGATATAGTGAATCAACTTTCATACAATGTAGAAGCATAAGAGACAACTTGCTTTTAGAACAAAAACTCTTCAAAATTTAACAAAGAAAAGATCTTAAAAGTTACTCAATAAAGATCGATTTCAACAAAGCATTTGATTTAATTAGCTAGAAGTTTCTACTCAACGCCTTAGATGTTTTTCGTTTCCCCTATCAATTTATACTCTAGTTTGGGAAATATATCTCCACTCCTTTCTTTAGTATTTTTGTTAATGGAAAACCCATACTGGCTTTCAGGAGAGCTAAATGATTGATACAAAGTAACTTGCTATCTCTTTATTTATTCATAATTTGTAATGAATTCCTGACTAGATTGATTATATTTAACATTAAGTAAGGAACATGCTTCAAATATCATCATAAATGCAAAAAGTTAAAGTTACTTAACCTTTCATTAATAGATGATCTCTTTTCTTTATTTGTTATTGACTCCAGCTCAACAAGAATTTTGATAGAATCCTTGCACACTTTTAATAAGATATCTAGTCTATTTATCAACCTTAACAGAAGTTATATTATAGACTCTTCATATTTAACAGCTTTTCCCTAAAAAATTTTGAGTCTCAAACATTATAATCTTCCACTCAAGTGCTTAGGAATTCATTTTAACAAAGAGAATCTCCTATGGGGACTATTAACCCCTATTCAATTCAATTCATAAAAGAATAAAATATTGGAACAATATCTTTCTTTTATATGTAGGCAAGCTCTAGCTCATCACATCAATGCTTAATATTCTCCGTATCCACTAAATTTGTAACTTGTTTCTTTCCTAGAACTTTATCAAAGGTTTAGAGAGGATATTTATGAACTTTTTATGGTCCGGTAAGCTTGATAACTCTTCTAGGTCTAAAACCAAGTAGTTTAAGGTTTGTATACTGAAAGAAGAGGGTGGTATAGGATTAAGATCACTAAGAAACTCCAATAAGATGTTACTTTATAAGAGGATATGGAAAATCCTTATAGACTAGAAATCACTTCGGTTTAAATGGACGCACACCTACATCATAAATGATTGTAGCTTATTGGGAATCAAAGTTAACGTGAAAAATTCTTAAGACTCTTAAACAAATGCAAGATTGACAGACATCATTTTTTTAAAATGAAATTCGTTATTAGTAATGAAACAAAAGCTTGGTTTTGGTTTAGTAATTGGAATGATCTGAGACCACTTAAAAGACTTCTTGAGATTGATAACCCCAAGATATTAATCCTCTAAAAGCCAAAATGCAAGTTATTATCTCAAGCAAAGAATGAAGGCTTTCCTTAAATCGTAAAGAACTAGGAGATTAAAGATGAGATCATCTGTAAAAGACATTACTTTAAAAGCTTTACTAATAAATATTTTATGTAGATATTTAAAATGCTAGCTCTTAAATAATTTAGTGGAATTTTTCCTGGTTTAATAAGAATTCTCCTAAAAATTCATTTATATTTTGTCTAGCAATAATGTAAAGGCTCATGATGTTATGTAAGATTAAGGATAACATCCCTCACAAAACCAAATGTAAGCTTGAAAAAAATTTCTTGAACACTTAAACTATCTCTTGGTCAATTGATGCTACTTGAACATATTTTGGAACCAAATTCTAAAACTTTGTAAAATCCATTATTTGGAAGAAAAAAAAACTTAAGATAGTGGAATGGATTGGGCAAGTTGGATATATACATAAGAGGAGAAAGGAATATAAAGATCTTCTAAAATAAAAGCCCTAATAATCAAAGATATTTTCAAAATATATTTAATTGGATTAGAAGAATCATTATTGTAAATGGAATACATGATAGTTATAGTTTATATCATATTTTAGTAGGTGTTTTAGTGTATTTTTAGGTGTTGATTAGATGAATTATCCATGTTTAGGATTAGAATTATGTAATGTGATTATGTGTTTATATTTTTTAATATTATGTGGCTTAGAGCAAGTCATTGGACTTTAATTTTGTGCGCTTGAGGTGTTTTGATGTATTTGTTAAGGTTTGAAATTAGGTAAAGAAGATTGAGAGAAGTTGGAGAAAGTTTGAGAAAGAGCCAGGCCACAATCATGACATCCTTGTCACAGCCGTGACAAAAGGGGTTTAGCCAAAGGTCACGATCATGACATCATTATCACAATCATGACAGAACATCATTTTCAAGGGTCATGATTGTGACATGTATAAGGCAGATAAGGGGATCTACTTCCATTTTCAGTTTTTGAGGGTTGTTTTGGACATTTTGGCCGAGTAAAACCTAGTTTTTACCTTAAAAGGTAAAAAAAATATAGAAGGGATAAGATGACCTTCATGAGCTAAGCCTCTATCTTACCAGTTAGAGAAACCCAAAGAAGAGAGAAGAAGGAGAGAAGAGGAGGAGTTGCTGCTAGCCAGTCCTTATCATTCCTTTCCAAGTTATTTCTTATTCCTTTTGTTATTTACTTCATATGATGTATGATTTGGATATGAGGATGATGAATAATTTGTTAAGGATGTTCTAACTTCATTTGGGATTGAATTTTGAATCATTTTTGATCTAATTGCTTTTGATGTTAATGTGTTCAGGTATTATGATTGTTTATGAGTTTTTTCATACTTTGGTAATATATTGAGAGATTGAAACAGTAGTAACATGATTAGGTTGGGTAATAAGAATTAATAACTTAATAGATCATATAAACATCAAATCCGAAATCATATGAATAGAGATATTCTGTAAGGTCCCAATTATCTATTAAATTGTTTAATAACTAATTAAAACGTGGGATGTTTTGTTAATTGAGAAATTGCAAAATTAGAAATTTGGATTCAATTAGGGATTATGATCTAGCGTTTAATGATTAGGTCTCAAGAGAGAATAATCATTCTTTTGAAATCATAGTACCAGTACCAATTAAATCAAAAGTAATTAAGGTAGCAATTGACGATAGAATGAATCCCTTCTTCTCATAATTGTTCAATCTTTTCTTGTGGGATTTCTTGATTATTAAGTGATTGTGCTCTATTTTGATTTCATTATGTTAATTTTGGAATTTCATTTTGAATCAATTCATAATCAATTGTTTAGATTGATGTTTTACTCTTTATTTTCATTTTATCACATTTGTTATAACCTTAGATAACAATAGGATTCAATTAGTTTTACTAATTCCTCAAGGGATCGACACCTCAATACTACAAGTTACAATTCTATACGCTTGCGAATTTTAGAGGGTTTTATAAAAGTAAAACTTGCTCATCAAGTTTTTGATGTCATTATTAGGGAATTATTTTAAGATTAGTTAGATTCTTTTGTTCTAAGGAAAATTTCTCCTTTCTTGTGTTCGTGCTACTATATGATCGCAAGAGTCACTCAGAGTTCAAGCAAGATCGCCAAAACGTGAGCACTTGATATCACTCAATTGGAATGAACAATTTAAAGAGCAAGACGCCAAGAAGAAGATATCGAAAAAATAATGACGAAAGAGTTTACTTAAGAATTCAATCAACAAGTCAATCAAGGAGACCAGTAGAGAACTTTGATGGATTTCATGAGATCGGGATTCAATGTTGCAAACTAAGGCATCACTCGACCAACAGTATAAGTAACCTCATTTGAGATTAAACTAGCGTTGTTAAATATGTTGCAGACTAACCTACAATTTTATGGGTTAATGAATGAGGATCCTAACCTTCATTGAGTTAATTTTTTAGAAATATGTGATGGCTTCTGGTATTATAGAGTGTTGGAAGATGCGATTAGGATGAGACTTTTTCCCTTTACCCTTAGGGATAGAGCTAAGGCATGGTATCACTCGTTAAACCCAACAAACATTATGACTTAGGAGCAGTTGGTGCAAGTATTTTTGGATAAGTACTTCCCTCTTACTAAGACGTCAAAGTCAATAAAGAAAATTACAAATTTCCAACAAAGTAATGGGAAGTCACTTTATAAAGTATAGGAGCAGTATAAGGATTTGTAAAGGAGGTTCCCTCACTATAATCTACCCAAGGAATTCCTTCTGTAAACCTTTTACAACGGACTTACTCGACCCACAAGGGGAACTATTGATGTAGCATTTAGAGGATCTTCAATGAAAAAGATGGTTGAGGAAGTAGAGGAATTGTTGGAAGCAGAGGAAGCATAGGAAATAGACAGCAAACAACCTTTCGAGAGCAGAAGGGAGCCATTGTTGTTGACTCAATAATGGAAATGCAAGTCAAAATTGATAGGTTAACACGACAACTTAACAATATGAAAGTCTCCTCTTCTACTCCTATTAAAGAAATTCAGCAGATATGTGAATTATGTGGACAAGATAACCATAATACCATCGATTTCTTTTTAATGCAAACAAATGAAATGGAGCATCTCAACTACATGGGAACCCAATTTGGTCTAGGAGGAGGGAACAATCCTTACTCCAACATGTATAATCTTGGGTGGAAGAACCAACCAAAATTTTCTTAGACAAACAATATAGGAGGTCAATTTCGACTTAAAGTGTTACTGGGAAGGAAGATTCAAGCAAGTAGTAAAGAACCATGCCTCTTCCATCTATAACTTAGAAGTTCAAATGAGTCAACTAGCATATGCACTACCTGCACGAAGTTCGAAGAGCCTTCCGAGCAACACTGAAACAAATTTAAAGGAAAGGATAATGGCAGTCACTTAGGCTATCAAAGAGAAGCTCAACCAAGTTTAAGAAAAAGGAAAGAATAAAAGAAAAGGCTAACAAACATTTCCTACAGAGTAAATATAACCTGAAGAGAATCAACGAGTATCAACCTGCAATTCCATACCCCATCCTAAAGTAGAAAAGTCAAAAGAAGCATAGTTGAATAAGGTACTTGATATAATAAAGTAACTAAAAATGAGACTTACCTTTGTGGAATCCATAAAAGAGAAGTTAACAAACAGAGAGGAACCAAAGAAGTTGGTAAGTGAAGTATTAAGCAAAGAGAATTCTATGTGGCAACACTACCACATAAGCAAGAAGATCCAAGGAGTTTTTATATTCTTTGTACTATTGGCAGTATCAAAGTAGATATGGTTTTTGCAGACGTAGGAAATGGAGTATGTAAGATGCCTTACACTTTATGCAAAAAGATGGCGTTAAGTGAAATAAAACTAACTAGAATGTTTGTGTAAATGGCAAATAGATCAATCCACCATCTTAAGGGTGTAGTTAAGGATGTTTCTGTTAAAGTTAACAAATTCACCTTTCCTACAGACTTCACCATCTTAGATATAGAGGAAGATTTGGAGATATGCATTATCCTTTGACAGCCATTTTTAGCCACCACTCGGTCTCTTACAGACGTTAATGGAAGCGAGTTAACTTTAAGAGTAGGGAACGAGAGGGTTTCATTTAAAGTGTCTGATGGTAAAAAAATCCTTTCAAATATGTGGATGCTATCAAGAGAAACGAATCTTATGAAAAAAGTTAAACAGAGTTATGCTTACAAGGACCCAATAGAAAAGTCACAAATTTGAAAGAATAATAAAAAAGAAGACGAGTAAGAAAGGTGGTAAAAATCATAGTCAAGCAGCTAAATCAAAGGTTATAAAACCTATAATAGCGCTAAAATTACATAATTCATGCGAACCACCATAAGCTAGCAACATTAAAGGAAGTGTTGCATGGGAGGCAACTCATAATTTTAAATTTTTGTTATTTTATCTTTTGTTTTAGATTAGGATTTCAATTTTTTTTACTTGTTTCTTTACAACACAAGTTAAGCATCTTAAAGAAATTGAGCATAAGTATGACTTAGGTTTTCTTTGTCTTTCACTCTTTTTCACGATGGATTAGAAGGGTGTAGATGGCAAAACAATGATGTGATGATGGAAATGTAAGTTAGGGAAGGAATTCAGGAGTGACACAAAGAAAATAATCAAAAAAGGGAAAGGAGCATAAAAATTTATGGTGATCTAATTTTGTAGTCTTTATCAAGACCGTGACTTCCTTATGACCCTGAGAATTTATTCTTTGTCACAATCATGACCCACTGAGTCACAATCGTGACCTAAGACTGGGCAGAATTGGAACATATGATTTTCAAGCTTTCTTTCCTAATTTTAGCCCTCCTTTCTTCCCCCTAACCTATATATTCACTCTTACCCTCATTTTCTTACCCACAACACTCTCTCCAGTCTCTCTCTAGAATCAACACTTTCCTATTCTCTATAACTTATCCCTACACTCATCCTCGAATTTCTTTCTTTCTTTTAATTCCTCAACCACAAAGTACTTAATCAAAATGGGTCCCAAGATTAAGTTGATAGTCAAGTAAGCACAACCGAAAGGCCATATGCAAATCTCAGGGCACGATCAACAGAATTGAGCGAAAAATTATAAAGCACCATTTTTGATGTACTCATAATAAAAAGGTACTCGTTTATGAACTCTTCGCACTAAAAATATAGTTGTACTGAAATATTTAGATTTTGATACCTTGGAAACCCTAAGACTAAGAGAGAAAGTTGAGAACTTAGGTCATCGAATTCAATAGGAAAAGTTCATAAACTTTAATTGTGTTATATATGAGAAATTAATCGTTAAGTCCTGTACATCCCTTCAATTAAAGCATAGTAACCTTAAGGAATTATGGTTTTGGTTACAGATTCGACCATATCTGTTGAACTATGAAATGATGTGCAAAATTGGCAGATTCGTAGAATCGACCATTATGAATCAACACGATGATTTCCGTTCTAAATAGTATTGGGCCAATTGATGGGGTTGGATGAATTTGATCCTAAGAATGCTCACAACAACATCATTCATAATCCCGAACACTTTTTGTTGCAAAAATTCATATGCCAAACTATTTTTGACAAAAGTGAAGTAACAAGTGTTTGTTGAATGAGTTATTTATTTTGTGGTTCACTGATCATAACATCTAAGTTTGTACAACCACACATATTTTTAATACCATTATTGCTACTCTGAAAAAGAGAAGCAATAGTCTTGGTGTGGGATACTTTGTTACTACTATTGCTGCTTACTATAGTGTTGATTGCGAAGGACTAACTGTGCATTTTACCTGAGTTTCTTAACTATAGACATCTATGGAGGGTTGATATCATGTAGGTATACCATATGGAACTCTTAGATGTTAGCTCGAAGTCCCATGTGAAGAATAAGGCAGGACATACAAGTTCGAGCTTGGCACCAAATTAAGGAATTGACCAATAAGGAATCTGAAGAAGAAGAAACCAACATATGGGAGCAAGATTCATCTTAAACAATACTAAAATGCTAAAGGAGGTGAGATAGGTATACATTGACAATGTTGAGACATTCGAGGAATTTACAAATACTTCAAGGCTCAAGGCATTTAAATACCACCTCTAACACCATCAACACCTCAATCTCCATGAAGGGTTTTACGCTCTAACCTCCTCTTTTCCTTTTGTTTTTTTTTAATTTATAATTTTGTTATTTTGTTTCACTCTCATCTTACGTGTTATTTGTTCTCCTCACATTGAGGACACTGTGTTATCAAAGTGTAGGTAGGTATGCATTATTATTTTTATGTTGAGTGTGAATTTTGCAGGTTGTATGTTAGTTCTGTTTAGGTTTTGAATGTGTCAATGGCTAGGACTTAATGGAATCAATTTAGCTTTGAACGTAGTCTTTTAGGTTGTAAAGATTTATTAGCTTGTGAAATTCATATCTTAGGTATCTTTGGTAAAATATGCATGTTAATTAGGATATGATGTTAGTTCATTCACCTTAGGAAATTTGCCATATACATTTATAATTTTAGGTCAATTGAATAAGTAGCGTCGCTAGTATCTTTTCATGAGGATGATTAGCTAAAGAAATGTGGTAGGAGGTATAAAATGTGAAAAAAATTATGTATAGTTAACAAATAACTATTATGTTGGCCTATAGGTTATGGATAGAGCCAATATCCAATTGAGGTTATGATCTGGTTGAGTAACTAGGGGACATTCATCACAAAGGCTTGCCTTTGGGTCAAAAGATTATAATGACATTTCAACTAAGCCAATTAATAAAACATGACCTGGTTGAGTAATTGGGGGATATTTATCACAAATGTTTGCCTTCTCATCAAAAGACTAGGTCAATGTTAAAGAAAATTAACAAAAATAGTGTTTTGATAAATAAATCCTACCAATCTTTGTGAATAGCATGATTTTTCATTAAAAACTACTTGGGGATAGTTACAATTTCGATTGACTAACTAATTATCAATGTATATGTGTAAGTGCTGAGGGTGACTGAATATGACGTTAAGGTTTTGATTAGTATGCATATTTAGTCCGAAGTGCTTAGCCGTAGATTTCATAAGTTAATAAGTTAGAACAACCTGAAGGATTGTGTTTAAAGTTAAATTAGTTTCGTGAAGTTCGATGCCATTGTATCATACTGCATGTAACACCCCATGTTAGGGGTTAAAGTATTGAGGAATTACAATGTATTCTATGCTTTGCATATCGAGTATTCACTGAAATGTGCATATGTATTTTTGATACATATATAAATAATTGTACATGCATTCATGACTTTTTTGGGTAAAATGGATTTATAAATGAGATTAAATTATAAATTGTCGATTATTGGAGGTAAAAATTTATTTGGAGATTATTAGTAATATTTTGGAATTTTTGGGAATTTGTAGGAATTTTCTAAAAATTTTAGGGTATTTTAGATTAAGAAAAAATACAAATGGCATTATGACATGTAGCTCTTCTATATGGGTGACAAATGGCTTAATTGCAATGGAGCCATGTGTCAAAGGGTTAATAAGACACGTAAGCACATGGTTTAAAAGGCAAAATTCTGAAGCTCTTTGTTGTTCTTCAATTTTTGCTTTGTTCTTCATTCAACACCAAAACCCTATTCTTTACTGTCAAAACTGGGATTTTGCTAAAGAAGCAAGTAAGTTATGTTATAATTTTCTGGATACTTCGTAACTGAATTTGATGTTGTTGTAGCACTGGAAATGAGTACATGCATAAATGGATAGGCATGCATGAATGGATAGCTTCGGTGATGCCCAGGATGTATTATATAAACTTGGTGTGAATTCGAAAATGTTTAGATTATGTATTTAAGATTGTGAGAATTAAAGTTTATTGTGATGTAATTAAGTGCAGAAAATTGTGGTATAGAACCGTGTGGGGATAGGTTCTGCATTGGTTGTGATTTGAAAATAAAATTACAGTAGAGAGAGAGAGGAAATGTATATGAAGTTTCAGATTTTTGTTGTTTGAAGTGGAAAATTGAATCTGATTGGTTTAGAGATTGTATTGGATATATAAATGCAAAATAGATGGTTTAGAAATGAGAAAATCTGAAATAATGAAAGAAAGAATCAAAGAAGAAGAGGAAAAATAGGTGCAGTAAAGAAGAAGACTTTGTAGGTCCACTAGGAGTGTCGCAGTCGTGAATGCACATGATCGCGACACCACAGGACCACCTGGAGTGTAGCAGTCGTGCATGTACACGATCGCGACTTCCCTGTTTATCCAAAGAAAGTTATTTTCTGAACATACTTTGATCTTTTTGTTATAAATTCATCACCAGACATTTAAATGACTTGTTTCTTAAACCCATGGACTCATAAGACATTGTTTTTCATTCCCACCAAAAATTATAATCATCTGAAGTGGATTGATTGATGAATTTAAGATGGAAATGTGGCTATGCTGAAGTATGATAACTGGGATGATTTTTACTAAACATACTTCGGTAATTGGACTATATCTTAACCTATAGACCTTTGAATGAGATGATTATTGATCCTGATTAAACTAGATACATAATAATAATGATTTTTAAAGGTATTGAATTATAATTCTACCTCTAAGGATTTCAGAATCTGATTGCAAATTGAGATAAGAATTCTGTTGAAGCTTAAGTACAGTCTGAGATCTTTTGAGTATAACTTTCAGTATACAAAACCAAATGGAATGGTCTTAGTTTCATTAGAAACTTAAGACATCGGAGAAAAACTTTCTAGAATGAATTGTTATCAAATCACCTCAATTTCCTAATGTGAATAATTGATCAAAATGGACCCAAAAGTTGGTTATTAGATAAATCTGAAATGATCAAATGAGTATGGTTTCACTTGATTGATAATGTGACAAGATTAAGGATAAGAAATCCGAAATTTGTCATGAACATGCATCATACATATTCAGTATACATGAATGTGCATAAATGTTTTAATAATCATGCACAATAGTGTTATGTGTTTGTGTTAAATGTTATAGAGGAACACATAGAGCGACTACTTCCAGATATCATTTGAACTTCGAGGCAATAAGCAAAAAGGGAGCTTTTGCAAGTAATTTAGATGGTCAATTTTTGTAAGTAATTCAGTAAGTAAATTTTGATAGTTTTTCTTTGACTGTTTTGTTTGCTATTGATTTTGATCATTGAATGATTTGTAATTCTGTAGGATTGTAATATTCTTGAATACATGATATTGAAACATTGATTGATATTTAATGTATGTTTAGTATGTTTTGAAATGCTTCTGCATTGATCTGTTGTTTGTTTCTATTTGTAAGTCCAATGTGGCACTCCCATATCCTCCCAGGGGATATTGGGGCGTCGCACCTTTTTTGGTATAAGAGCATGGTTTAGGCGATTCTGGTTTAACCAGCGCTTAACTACTGCATCTATTTAAGTGTAAAAGTTGTGTTTTGGCCTAATGGATTGTCCCATGCTTTGTCTATAGAAGTAATGATGGAAAGATCACGCAAAGCCATTGACGAGGTTGCTGAGAGCAATCATCCTGAGCAAGCTCGTCCATCAATATCTGGACCCTTTGGGGTCAATCGAGAAGAAGATGAGGTCCCAGCTTAGAAAGAGGCTTTAGTGAAGCTGTCGCAGGATATGATGATGTTATTGCATCGGATGACAACACCTAAGGCTCCGATTGATAAGCTAAAAAAGTATGGAGATGAGGAATTTACTAGGACGTCCTTAGAGGATTCAAAGAGAGCTGAATTCTGGATTGAGAAGGTGAAGAGGGTATTGGATGAGATCAGCTGCCCATCAGAGCAGATGGTACACTGTGTTGTCTCTCTTCTTCAGGGAGCGGCCTATGAATGGTGGAAGTTCGTTCTGAAAAATCCGTAACTACCTCTGCCCCTGACTTAGTATTACTTTGCCCAATAATTTAAAGCTGAGTATGTGACAGAGGGCTTATAGAAAGGATAAGTGGAAGCAAATTTTGAATTTGAAGCGGAGAAACTTATCAATTACTGAGTATAATTGGGAATTCAACCGATTCAATAAGTATGCCCCTGAATCTATGCTTACTGAGGAGTTTCGATGTCACCATTTTAAGGATGGTTTGCACGACTCCATCAAGGAGCATTTGGTAGCATTTACTTTGTTACAACAAGTGACTTACTATCAACTGGTACAAGTTGCAATGAAAATAGAGAGGTAGAAAATGGTCAGGAGAGAAATAAGTCAACGGAGGGGCTTTGTTAGAGGAGGTCAGTCCTTAGGTAAATGAAGTTGGGAAGGTATTTCCTTTGCACCGAAAGTTACTCAGGGATCTAGTAGGGGTTCATCTGGAGGCTGAAGTTCTGGTGCCCTGGAGTGCCCTGATTATTCTGCTCATCATTGGGGTATTTGCTGGAGGGCTATGGATGTATGTTTTCACTGTGGCAGTATTAAGCATAAGATAGCTAGTTGCCCTCTTTGACAGGTTCAGACATCACAAGCCAGTAGGGAGGTCTCTCATGCATCGGCTGGGAATAGAGGATGAGGTAGAGGTTGAGGAGGATATAATCAAAACAGAACTAATCCGAGTTCCCACTCAGAAATTGTGAATTGACCATCTGTGCCTTCTGCTTCGGCTCAAGCTTATACACTGACAGCTCGTGAGGATCAGTACACACTAGACATCATTGCTGGTATTGTTTCTCTCTTTAATTCTGAAATGCATCCATTGATTGACCCTGGATCCACTCATTCTTATATCTATAATGGAGAAATGTTTGATAAGGAAATGCCTATAGATCAATTACAGTATGACATGTATGTAACCAGTCGTCTGGGTAATAGTGTGTTAGTTAATCAGGTGTATAGGAACTGTCCTATTCTGATCCAAGGAAATGAGTATATAGCATATCTGATCAGATTACCTTTTCATAAATTTGATTTGATTCTGGGTATAGATTGGTTGTCCAAGCATCAGGCAATAGTAGATTGTGGTGCAAAGACAATTATGCTTAAGAAGCCTAATTATCCTACAATAGTAGCGCATGGCATCCGTACTAGTTCCTTAGCTAATATAGTATCTGCTATGCAACCCTGAAAGCTCCTCAAGAAGGGATGTGAAGCTTGTCTAGCTTTTGTGTTCGATTATAAGAAGGAGGGTAGTAAATTGCTAAATATTCCTATAGCGAATGAGTTTCTAAATGTGTTTCTTGAGGAATTACCTAGACTTCCTCCTGAAAGGAAGTGGAGTTATTTATTGAAGTTATACTTGGCAGTACTCCTATATCTAGAGCACCATACAAAGTAAATCCTACTGAATTGAAGGAGTTGAAGGTGCAGTTACAAGAACTTCTGGATAAAGGGTTTATTTGACCCAGTGTATCACCGTGGGGAGCAACAATCTTGTTTGTTAAGAAGAAGGATGGTACACTATGAATGTGCATTGATTATAGGCAATTGAATAGTGTCACAGTGAAGAATAAGTATCCATGGCCAGATTGACGATTTATTTGATCAGTTGAAAGATGCAGGAGTGTTTTCAAAGGTTGATCTACGATCAGGATACTATCAACTTCAAGTAAAGGATGTAGATGTATCTAAGATTGCATATAGAACCCGATATGGACATTATGAATTATTAGTAATGTCATTCGGGTTAACTAATGCTCCAGTGGCATTTATGGATCTGATGAATAGAGTATTCAGGCCGTATTTGGATCAATTTGTAGTGGTGTTTATTAATGATATCTTGGTCTATTCTAAGAATGAATATGACCATACTGAGCACCTCCAAATTAGGTTACAGACTCTGTAGAAAAAACAGTTGTATGATAAGCTAAGTAAATGTGATTTTTGGCTTTATGAGATATCATTTCTAGGGCATGTTATCTCTTCTAAAGGAATTAGAGTTAATCTGAGTAAGATAGAAGTGATTGTTAACTGGAAGCCACCACGGAATGTGACAGAAGTGAGAAGTTTTTTGGATTTGGCTGGTTGTTACTATTGGTTATGAAGGGTTTTCATAATAGCGTCCCCTTTAACTAAACTGTTACGGAAAGGAGTGAAATATGAATGGTCTAATAGATTTCAGAATAGTTTTGATCAATTAAAAAGTATGCTTACTGAAGCTCTTGTATTGGTTCAATCTACTTCTGGTAAGGAGTATGTTATGTATACTGATGCATCGAGAAATGATATAGGTTATGTTTTGATGTAGGATGGATAAGTAGTTGCTTATGCCTCTAAGCAACTAAAGTCTCATGAACAGAATTACCCTACATATGATCTGGAACTTGTAGTAGTATTATTTGCCTTAAAAATTTGGCGGTACTACTTGTATGGTGAAAAATGTAGGATTTTCACAGATCATAAAAGTCTGAAGTATCTGCTTACCCGAAGGAACTCAATTTGAGACAACGATGTTGGTTGGAACTGTTTAAGGACTATGATTGTAATGTGGATTATCATCCAGATAAAGCTAATATTGTAGCTGATACGTTAAGTTGGAAGACCATTTCAGCATTATCACTTAAGCAAAGTGAATGGAAACTGGTGTCTGATGGTGCTTTTATAGCTGAATTGAAAGCAAGGCCTACTTTGATATAAGAGGTTTGTGATGCTGAAAGAACTGAAGATAGGTTACGACAACTTATCTTGGCTACTCAGGAAGGTAAAAAATATGATTTTTCTGTGAAAGGAGATGGTGATTTATATTATAAAGATCAGTTGTGTGTGCCAGCTAATGATGAAATGAAGCAAAAGTTATTATTTGAGGCTCATTATATAGTATTTACTATGCATCCTGGTGGAAAAAAAATGTATCAGGATCTGAAGCAGCATTATTGGTGGTTAGGTATGAAATGGGATGTGGTGGATTATATAGCTAAATGTCTGACGTGTCAGTAGTTTAAAGTTGAGAACTAGGTTCCATCTAGTTTGTTACATCCTATTTCTATTCCTCAATGGAATGAGATAACATTACCATGAACTTTGTCACTAGACTTGATCTCACTCAACTGAAACATGAAGCTGTATGGGTAATTGCAGATAAGTTTACCAAATATGCTAATTTTCTGCTAGTTTGTCCTGATTATTCCTTAGATAGGCTTGCAGATTTATATGCTCATGAAATACTGAGACTGCATGTCCTATTTTTGATTATTTTTTATCGTGATCCTCGATTTACTTCAAGATTTTGGAAAAGTTTACAGAAGGCATTAGGTACTCAAGTTAAGTTTAGTACTGCTTTCCATTCCCAGACAGATGGACAATCTGAACGGGTGACACAAATATTAGAAGATATGCTTCGGGGTTGTGTATTAGAGTTTCTAGGAAGTTGGGATAAGTATTTAGCTCTGATAGAGTTTGCTTACAATAACGGTTATCAGACCAGCATTGGTATGGCACCTTATGAAGCACTATATGGTGGAAGATGTAGAACTCTAGTATGTTGGAGTGAGTTAAGTGAGAGCAAGATAATCGAGCCTGAAATTGTGCAAGACACTGAAGAAAAGATTCAGATTATTCAACAAAGGTTGAAAGCTATCAGTGATAGGCAGAAGTCTTATGCTAACCTAAAAAGAAGGGATATTGAATATCAAGTAGGCAATAAGGTGTTCTTAAAAGTGTCACTGTGGAAGAATATACTTCAAATTGGTAAGAAGGGGAAACTTAGTCCACGATACATTAGTCCCTATAAAGTTCTGAAAAGAGTTGGACCAATTGCTTATCAGCTGGCTCTTCCTGAAAAATTGGCCAAGCTATATGATGTGTTCTATGTTTCTATGCTAAAAAGATATCGATCTGATGTTAGACATAAGATTCCAGTGCAAGAAATTCAGCTACAACCAAATTTGTCTTATGAAGAGGGACTAGTTTCTATATTAGCCTGAGAAGTCAAGCAACTTAGGAATAAGCAAATCCCTGTAGTAAAAGTACTCTGGCAACACCATAGACTTAAAGAAGCAACATGAGAATCAGAAGAAACCATGAAAGCTCAGTATCTGCAACTATTCGAATTAGGTATGAATTTTTGGGATGAAATTTTCTTAAGGAGGGAAGAATTGTAACACCCCATGTTAGGGGTTAGAATATTGAGGGATTACAGTGTATTATATGCTTTGCATATTGAGTATTCACTAAAATGTGCATATGTATTTTTGATACATATACAAATAATTGTATATGCATTTATGACATTTTTGGGTAAAATGGATTTATAAATGAGATTAAATTGTGAATTATAGATTATTGGAGGTAAAATTTTATTTGGAGACTATTAGTAATATTTTGGAATTTTTAGGAATTTTAGGAATTTTTCTAAAAATTTTAGGGCATTTTAGATTAAGAAAATAGACAAATGGCATTATGAATTTCAGAATCTGATTGAATTTGAGATAAGAATTCTGTTGAAGCTTAAGTATAGTCTGAGATCTTTTGAGTATAACTTTCAGTATATAGAACCAAATTGAATGGTCTCGGTTTCATTAGAAACTTAAGACATGGGAGAAAAACTTTCTAAAAGGAAGTGTTATCAAATTACCTCAATTTCTAGAAGTGAATAATTGAGCAATGTGGACCTGAAAGTGGACCCGAAAGTTGGTTATTAGATAAATCTAAATTGATCAATTGAGTGTGGTTTCACATGATTGATAATGTGACAAGATTAAGGATATGAAAAGCGGAATTGTCATGAACATGCATCATACATATTCAGTATACATGAATGTGCATAAATGATTTCATAATCATGCACAATGGTGATATGTGTTTGTGTTAAATGTTATAGAGGAATGCATAAAGTGATCACTTCCAAATATCGCTGACACTTCCAGAGAATAAGTAAAAAGGGAGCTTTTGTAAGTAATTTAGATGGTCAATTTAGTAAGTAATTTTTGATAGTTTTGTTTGCCATTAATTAGGATCATTGAATGATTTGCAACGCTGTAAGAATGTAATATGGTTGAATACATGATATGAAAACATTGATTGATATGTAATGTATGTTTGGTATGTTTTGAAACACTTCCGCATCGATCTGTTGTTTGTTTCTGTTTGTGAGTCCGATGTGGCACTCCTGTATTCTCCCAGGGGGTATTGGGGCGTCACACTACATATGTGCGTATATATGTTTTATTGTTTGGTGTTTAAGTTTAGATTTGTTATGTTTTTGTTTGAGGACAAGCAAAAGTTTAAGCGTGAGGATGTTGGTAGCTGTAGTTTATATCATGTTTTCAAAGGTGTTTTAGTGTGTTTTTAGGTGTTGATTAGAAGAATTTTGCATGTTTAGGATTATAATTATGTAATGTGATTATATGTTTATTTTTTAGTATTATGTGGTTTAGAGCATGTCATTAGGCGTTAATTTTGTGCGCTTAACATATTTTGATATGTTTGTTAGTTCTTGAAATCAGTCGGAGAAGATCAAAAGAGGTTGGAGAAAGTTTGTAGAAAAAGTCAGGCCATGATCATAACAGAAGTGAACCAGCCAAGGGTCACAATCATGACAATGATTCAAAGGTCATGATCGTGACAAAAGTTTATTTTCAAGGGTCACAATTGTGACAGGTGCGAGACAAACGCGGGGATCTGCTTCCATTTTAATAATTTTAGGGGTCATTTTGGACCTTTTGGCCTAGGTAAAACCTACTATAAAAGCAAATAATATGACCTTAATGAGCTAATTCTCCATTTTACCATTTAAGTAAAGAAGCCAAGAAAGAGAGAAGATGGAGAGAAGAGTAGAAGAAAAAGAGCAAAAGCCACTGCCAGTCACTCCTTGTCATTCCTTTCCAAGTTATTTCTTATTCTTCTTGTTATTTACTTCATACGATGTTTGATATGGATATAAGGATGCTGAATACTTTGTTAACGATGTTCTAACTTAATTTGGGATTGATTCTTGAATCAATTGTGATTTAATTTCTTTTGATGTTAATGTGTTTCGGTATTGTGGTTGTTTATAATTTGTTCATACTTCGATAATATATTGAGAGATTGAACCGGTAGTAACACAATTAGGTTGGATAATGAGAATAACAGCCTAATAGATTACAAAAACATCAAATAGGTAATTGCACAAAGAGAGATCTTGTGTGAGGTTTCAATTGTTTATTAAATTGTTTAATAACTAACTAGAACATGGGATGTTTTGTTAATTGAGAAATTGCAAAATTAGAAATTTAGATTCAATTAGGGGTTATGATTTAGGATTTAATGATTAAGTATCGAGAGAGAATAATCAACCTTTTGAAATCCTAGTACCGGTACCAATTAAATCAAAAGTAATTAAGGCAACAATTGACGATAGAATGAATCCCCTCTTCTTATAATTATTCGATCTTGTCTTGTGTGATTTCCTGATTATCAAGTGATTATTATTTTGATTTCCTTATGTTAATTTCGGAATTTCATTATCAATCAATTCATAATCAATCGTTTAAATTATTCTTTTAGTCTTTATTTTCATTTTTATCACATTTGTTATAACCTTAGATAATAATAGGATTCAATTAGTTTTACTAATTCCTCTAAGGATCAACACCAAAATAATACAAGTTATGATTTCGTATGATTGTGAATTTTTAGGGTTTTATAGAAGTAAAACTTATCCAACAATACATTGTAACATGAGCATAGAGCTAACTAACTACCAGCTGAAATATTTTCTAGCACTATACTGACATGAGAAACTAAGCTCAACTTGATAGTAGTAATACTATGCAACTACAAATTACCATAAAGTAAATTGTGGTTCATATCCTCCACTTATGTACTTTGGAAGCCTATTTTGTAGAAATTTAGTTTTCCTGTCTTATTTTATATAATTAGTTGCTTCTTTACTTAGCTACTTGAAGTTGTTAAGATATTGAACTTTTTATATTCTTTTATTCTCTTTTAAGTTCTAATTTATCACCATTAATTATATAAAAAAACCTAATATAAACTCATTCTAAAAAATAAGTTACTCGAGTTATGCAAAAGTTTACTAAGTATTATTAAAGGGTTTTGAGGTGGCTTAGGGAGAAAATGGACTAAGTGATTATATATATAACTAGCACATCATATCTTAACTCAAAACCTTAAGGAAATGGCTTATAAGTCTTATCTTTGTATAACTCACTTTTATCTTTATGTCTCTTTTCGATGTAGGATTATTCCATTTTTTAGTTTCCAACATCTCTCCTTACAAGTATATTCATCCATTTCAAATTAACTCTCCCTCAACACATAGCTAATGTGAATCTATTTGGGTCACTCAATGAATCACCATTTATCTAACCCAAATCCATGAATCTCTATTCATCAAACTTTTTCATCCTAACTTTTGTACCAATGAAGGGTTTTAAAAGTACTTAGGGTAAATTGGACCAATTCAAGTGAATTCACGTATAATTAAAACCTTATATCTTAACTTAAAAGCTTAAGTTATTTTGTTATGAATCCTATATTTGTATATAACTCACTTTATCCTTATGTCTCTTTCAAATGTATGATTACTCCACTTGTGAATTTTCAAAAATTATTTTATATTAATAAATTTTTTTAATACATACTTTGTTTTACAAAATAAGTAGTATTCATAGAGCTAATATACTTTTTAATAAGATTCAATCTAGGCACTACCTGCTAAATATATCAAGGTGGGATAAATGTAGCAAAATTTTTATTTAGGCCTATTTAGACAATATATATCCATTATTTAATATTCATTGGTCAAGATATAGACCTTGATGACTAACAAGTTATTCTCATCTTCTTATTGTCAAGCTAAATTCATCACCAACATAAACATATGGAGGAAGGAGCGGTTGTTTACACTAGGTATCTTATTATGTCATTTCATTGGAAAAGAAGCTATCTCTATCATCTTATTTCTTATCATTGAATTAATTGTCTATTGAAGAACCTAATGTGTCAACGTGTATCTCATTCTGTGATTTGATTTGCCAAGAAATTTCCATGAAATTATTACTTCTCTATATGAAGAAAACAACAGTGATGTGTAGACTATAACAAAAAAATAATCAACAAGCAATAACTAAAAGTCGGAGGTGGAGACATTGTTGG
>JAOQMP010000009.1:22500125-22515247 GCA_027563575.1 Erythroxylum pedicellare | reverse complement strand
CTCCTTTACTTATATGGAGATAAATCGCAACACTACAGTCTAAACCATAATCAAGCGACCAACTTGATTATTCAACTATGAACCCATTAATTTAGATTCTTATAACATATATGTTTTTCATACATCTCTATGTATATGTATATTATTTACAAAGAATATTGGTTCCTTTTAACTAGATATATAATGCTCACACAAATAAAACCAAACTCTTTTATTTTACTAATAATAAATATTTTTATTACAAAAACTGTAATTGAAGAAGATAAAGTTACATGTAAATATACTTGCTTTCTAGGGAACTATATTTACATAACTCCAACAGTTTCTTTCTCTCTTTAGAAATTGTTTATGTTATCCGATGTGTCTAGACTTTGTAATTATGAATTTGCATGATATTTTAATGAAGGATAGATGTTGCATGATATTTTATACTTCTATTGTATATTTGGTACTTTATTAGCTCCAAGTGTGTTTACAAGTTATCATTGCCTTTATTGACTAAAAGGAGAAGAATTTGAATGAAAAAGTGGCATAAAATGAAGATTTGAAGCATAGAAGGGATACATGGTCGTGCACCAACCCATTTACTTCTCTCTGACCATGTAGATTCTTAAGTTATAGAGAATTTGAGTTATGCACAGTTTGAAACATGGCCGTCTATTAGCCCATGCATCTCCCAGAACCTTAAAATTTACTATAAAAAGACATGTTTGGAGATAAAAGAGGGGTAGACTTTTGGAGATGATTCCATACTTGGAGAACACCCAAAAGGGAGATATTGATTCAGGAACATGGAAAACACAGTGAGATCCTCAAAAGATCCAAGAGAATGCAAGATCAAACCTTTACCTTGCAAGAAAATTTCATAGGAGATAAAGGGAGATTTAGAATTATGACTTTTTTCTTCTATTCAATTTTCTTTTGTTTATGTTTGATTTCATTTTCTATCATGTGTAACTAAACATCTATAGTGTCTAGGTAAGTTGAACCCTTATTTTGTGGTATAGCATATTTTAATTCTTTTATTTAATGCAATGGTTTTGATTAATTTATTGTGATTCAATTGTGTTTAATATATGTTCCAATATATTAGGAATATTAGTTCATAATATGATTTCATAGCATAGAGATTGAGAAATCCTGTGGATAAATAGATCTACCATAACTGAAAAGAGTTTATCGCAATCCTAGAAAAAGGTCGACATAAATCCTCTAGATTAAGGTTAAACCTAATAATACAATTTAAAAATTAGTAAAGCAATTATAAAAACTTTAACTTAAGTAATTTCGTTGATAAACTTAGGATTAGTTGTTAGTAGACTCAAGAGGGCTATCAACATATGATAAGAATTTCTATGGTCCAATAGTTAATAAAACAATTGCATAATAAAAGGTTAATTAATTAAGGATTTTAGGTGGATTCATTACCTAAACACTAATTCCTAATATTGATTATTTTTTAAGTGATTTCTTTCAATATTTCTGCCTATTTTATTTTAATTGCTTAAGTTTTAATTTTCTTTATTAAAATATAAAATCAATCCTTAGGCTAGATAATAGGAGAAACGTAATTACTAATAATCAGTGTCTTTATAAGATTAAGCTGTAACTAGTGTACTAATTACATTTATATTGGGCATTTATGGCTATTACATAATTGGCACTCTTAGAAAAAGTCAATAACATGTATTGCTCAATTTCAAAATTTTCATCACCTCTTATGAATGAGTTAAATTATTAGTAACATTTATGTAAATAGGTATCAAATATAAATGATGTTATTACCTACAAAATGATTTAAATAATTTATAGTCTGCTTACTTTTCTTTAGAGTTAACATACTGTTAGGACATATCTTGTCATTATATGTAGCCATTCCTTGCTTCTTTTAATGAAATCTCTTCATGGAAATTTTTTTTAAAACTTCCAAGCATGTTAATATTGGTTTGTTATGAACATTCCTTAAATATGCATTGAAACACTCTACTAAATTGTTTGACAACAAATTTGCTCTTGAATTGTCAGTAACATGCGTGTCTACACCATTTCTTCTCAGTAATATTTGTCAAACAATCATATGCATGCTTATTCATATTCTCTATCTTACTCATTTGTCATTTATAACCTTACTGTGTATAATCTATAGCAACTCTCCTCATCAAGTCCTTGTAGATTGTTAGTAGTTTATACTTGCTTGGTCAATTAGCCAACAAATGTCTAAAGTAATAATAATGGTCAAAATATGCATACTCATACTCAAACAGTACTTGTAGTTCCTATATCACATGATAAAGATATGATCGGTAAGAAATCAAGGGAAATATGAAATTTACACTAAGAATATTTTATTTTATCACCTCTTGTCTATGATTATAAACACCCATGATTGATCACTGTTAATATCATCAAGTAAGCATCCCAAAAACCATTTCCAACTCTCTTTATTCTCAACTCTTACAATATCTTAAACTAATGGAAATATACTATAATTTATATCGCTTCCAATGGATGTCAGTAGTTGTCCACCATAGCTTGTCTTTAAATGATAACCATTAATACATATTATTGGTTACAAGAATTATCTAACATATTTTACTTATTCAACACTTATGTAACACGATTCGAACACATCTTTAGGAGATCTAATATATAATAGACTACCCCTATTTCATTCTATCACCATCAAGAACTAACCTCTTAACTATTCATATTGTGCCCCTATATCCAACCAATAAATACAAGGAATAACTCGTAACTCTATATGCTTTGATGTTTGTAGTCTCTTAGTGGTAATCTCTTAAAATACCCCATTTTACCTAAATATATTCCATCTAGAATAGTCTTTAAAGTGTGCTGGCAATCCATTGTTAACCAAATTTTGTACTATTAAATGATATAACATAGCAATGAGAGTATTTGAAATGCATTCTTATCTTGAGTAAAGCTTGTATATATTGTCCATCCGCATTTCTTCTTAGACTCTATAGTAACTTTTGACCTTTCATTATTTATATAAACATAGTCAAATCTCATACGAATACTAATGTTCTTCAAATTCATCCTAAATGTGTCAACATGATCAAATACCATTCCTTCAAAACAACTCTCATCATTTAAACTGGAAGAGAAAAAGTGCATGTTTAGTCTTTTTCTTCCTATCTTAATGGAAACTTCCTTTTAGGTTACCAATATCATCAACATTAACATCAACTTCATCATCACCTAGTTAAGATTCTCAACACTAATGCACCATTCACTCATGGTTGGCAAGTCTTCTTTTATAGAACCTTCATAAATATCATCAGGAATATCTTTACTTGAATATGTTAAATCAATGCTACTTATTAATTAACTTTCATGGTATTATAGGTTATCTAAATCATTTGATGCTTCATGTTTAACTTTAGATGCTACTAGAATAGGTAGATTTGAGGGTGCATCTATGGGTGTTAGAATTGGTGCATCTATGGGTATAAGAATCAGTGGATTTATGGCTTCAACTAAACTTACATCCCCATCATCATCCTTAATTACCTTAATTGGAATATCAACCTCAGGTTTATTAAGTTTTCTTAACTTGTGATACTTCTCCCTATATATAAATACCTCTACTATCTTCATTTTTCTTGACTTAATTACACCTATCAAGCTCTTTACATCATTTTCGTTTTCTAGTGGCCTCAAACCATCTTCAATAGACTCATATGGGAATTTATAGGTAAAATCCCATGCTTTTCTTTACCCTAACCTCTTAGTAGCATTAAGCATAAAATCAACCAACGTAATCTACCTCATATCCAAAACAATCTTTCTCTCCACCTTCATATATTGATTCTAGTTTAAATTTGAAGTATCCATTATAAAAGAACTAAAACATAATTATGGTGTCTGAATTACTTGTCATTCCTCGAACAGAAACTATAACAAAGAAAAATATCACAATATGTAAGTGTAGTACTAAATATATGCAAATTCAATATATTACTGATTTAATGTAATTATGTAAATGTTACATAAGTTCTTTTAGTAGTTCACACAAATACATTAATGAAACTCATAGAGTTCCATTATGAGGTAGTATGGGCTGTTCATTTCATTATATTTAGACACAACTGTAACACCCCATGTTAGGGGTAGAATATTGAGGAATTTCAGTGCACTTTATGCTTTGCATAATTGAGTATTTCACTATTATGTACTTATGAATTTTGACTCATACAAATTATTGTACATGCATTCATGACATTTTCCAGGTAAAATAGATTTATAAATACGATTAAGTTACGAAAAACTCATTCGAAGACTATCGGCATTATTTCAAAATTTTTGGGATATTAGGAAAAATAGATAAATGGCATTATGACATGTGGCAATCTTAGATGTTGACAAAAGGCACACATGCAAGGAGCCACGTGTCACTACGATAATAATACACATATTTACGTGTGTTAGAAAACAAAAACCAGATTTGTAACTTAGTTGTTCCTCAATTTTGTTTAGTTTTTTTACTCAATACCGAACCCTACTTTTCACTCTCACTACTGGTGGTTTTTCTAAAAGCAAAGTAAGTGAAATTTTGGGTTTTTGGTACTGTGAATAAGTTGATGATGTTTCACGGTTAAGAAAGGAATAAATGTATGAATTGTGTACAAAGCATTTTAGTGATATTGGGAAATACGCATGAGTTGTTTTCACTGTGCATGCATAAATCTGTTAAATATTTGTAAAAATGATTTTAAATGAGTTTAATGATATGGAATGTAGCTTTTAGAGAGGTTGTGATAATGAAAAGATCTGAAGTACTTGTGTGTTGAAAATGACAGAAGATAGGAAATGCAAAAATTTGAAAGTAATTTGGATTTTTGATTTGTTTTGTGTTCTTGAGTTGAAATGAAGCTGGAAGAATTTGTTTAAGTGTTTTATAGGTTAATTGAAGAAGATTGCAATGAGAATAAAGATTTGAAAAAAATGCAATAGAGAGACAGAGTGTATGTGAAGTTTCAGATTTGTGATTTTGAAGTGTAAACTTGATTTTTTGAGCTATGCTTTGATTGAGTGGAGATGATATGGAAGTGAAACAAAGTGGTGATTGTAAGTGTACAAGTATGTGGTGAAGGATTGAAAAATAAAAAAATGAAAGAGTTGGTTCGGTGAAGGAAGAAGAAGATCGCAAGTCGTAATCGTGCTTATGCACAATCATGACATCGTTAATGAATATAATGACTTGCAATCAAGCTTCTGCATAAATGTGACTTCATTGGTTCACTCAGCGTATCGCGGTCGTGTATGTGCACGATTGCGACTCCCTATTTTATCCAAAAGGGTTGTTTTCTGAACATACTTTGATCTTTTTTGTTATAACTTCTTCACCTGACATCCAATTGACATGGGAATTGAACCAATAGACTCATAAGACATTGGTCCTCATCTCCTCTAAAAATTAGGACTTTCTGAAGTGGATTGGTTGATAAATTTAAGATGGAAAAGTGACTTTGCTGAAGTATGATAACTGGGATGATTTTTACTGAATATACCTCAGTAATTAGACTATATCTTGATTTATAGGCCTTAGAATGCAATGATTATTAATTATGATTAAACTAGAGTCATAAGGATACAAATTTTTTTAATTCTAATTCTGTCTCTAAGAATTTCAGAATCTAATTGGAAGTTGAGATAAGAATTCTATTGAGGCTTAAGTACAGTCTGAGATCTTCTGAGAATAACTTTTAGTATACAGAACCAAATGGAATGATCTTAGTATCATTAGAAACTTAAGACACAGGAGAATAACTTTCTAAAAGGAAGTGTTATAAAATTACCGAATCTTCCTAATGAGGTAATTTGATAACACTTCCTTCTAGAAAGTTGTTCTCCCATATTTTAAGAGAATAATTGAGCAAAGTGGACCCAAAAGTTGGTTGTGAGATAAGTCTGCATTGAGTAATTGAGTATGGTTTCACATGATTAATTATATGACAAGATTAAGGATAAGAAACCCATAATTTGTCATGAACATGCCTCATAAATATTCAGTATATATGAATATGCATAATTGAATTCATAATTGTGCAAAATAGTGATATATGTTTGTATTAAATATTTTAGAGGAACCTATAAAGCGACCGACTCTAGATATTGTCAGGACTTGGAGGCAATAAGCAATAAGGGAGCATTTGTAAGTAATTTAGATGGTCAATTTTGTAAGACATTTAGTAAGTAAGTTTTGATAGTTTTTCTTTGACTGTTTTGCTTGCTATTGATTTGGATCATTGAATGATTTGCAAAGCTGTAAGAATGTGATATGCTTGAATACATAGTATGAAAACATTGATTGATATGTGTATTAAATTTTAAACATTTTTGTTTTTGAATTTGTTAAGTCCTAGTTGTGGGTAAATAGGCATGCCTAAAAGGGTCTGCAGCTGCTCCAGTGGCACTTTAGTGCCGAGACTTTTGTTTCTCCTGTGACACTTCGGTGTCAAGACTTTAGTCTCTGTTGGACACTTTGGTGTCGAGACTTTGGTTTGTCCCAGACATTTTGGTGTCAAAACTTTGATCTCTTCTGTATAAATCCCATTACCCACTTCTGTAAATAGATTAGCAGTTATCTAGTTTTGTAATTTTGATATATGTTTAATTATGACATAAACATTATTATGTTATGATTTTTAAGGGTTTATACCCTCTTATGATATTCATTTCTATTAATTATGATATTCAATTCTGTTAAATATAAAATTTGTTCTGAAATACTTTATGTCTGATTTATTGTTTAATGCATGTATATGCTATTACATGATTCAGTATGATAAGTTGTCAGCTTATCTGTAGATTAGTTATTACTCACTAAGCTATATGCTTAGCATGGTGGATTTCCCAAATATAGGTTCAGACAGAAAGACTTAAGGACTAGGATGAGTCAAACGTAATGGCCAATGGAGTCTAAGTCTTGTTTTGATCAAAAATGTGTTTTGAGTTTATCTTATCTTGTATATAGAGTGTATGACTCTAAATTGTTGTAAGTTTTTGTAATAACTATTTTCAAGCTAGTTTCAGCTTTCGAGACAAAATTTTTTATTAAATTCATATGATATAATGTATGTATAGTTTGAAAAGAAGTTTGTTTTAAATTCAACGTATAATATGATGTATGTTTGTTCTAAATTGCGTCCAATGGAAGATTTTGAATACTACGCTTCTGCAGGCTTTGAAATGTTTTAGTACTATTACTATTGCCTTTGTATAAATGAGTTGTGTATGTTGTCATGCCCCTCTTTCCTCCTGGGGGTATTTTAGGTGTTTACACTTTTTAATATCAGAGTATGGTTTAGGTGATTCTAGTTTAACCAGCCCTTAACTACTACTTATATTTGTGTGTAAACGTTGTGTCTGGCCTAATGCGGTTGTCTCATGTTTTAATTATAGAATTAAGGATGGAAGGATCATGTGATGTTGTTGATGAAGTTGCTAAGAGCAATCATCTGGAGCAAACTCGTCCATCGATATTTGGACCCTCTGGACTCAATCGAGGTGAAGTTGAGGTGCCACCTCCTCCTCCAGCTTAGGGAGAGGCTCTGATTAAGTTGTCCCAAGATATGATGACGTTACTACAACGTATGACTGCACCTAAGGCTCCAATTGATCAGCTGCGAAAGTATAGAGCGAAGGAATTTACTGGGACATCTCTAGAGGAATCTGAGAGAACTGAATTCTAGATAGAGAAAGTGAAGAGGGTATTGGATGAGATCAGTTGTCTAGCAGAGTAGAGGGTGCACTGTGCCGTCTCCTTTCTGTAGGGAGCAGCTTATAAATGGTGAAAGTTTTTTCTAAGGAGTCCTCAGCTACCGATGCCTTTGACTTGGGATTACTTTGCCTAAGAATTTAAAGCTAAGTATGTGATAGAGACTTACAAAAAGGATAAATGGAAGCAATTTCTAAACTTGAAGTAGAGAAACTAATCAGTTGTTAAGTATGATTCGGAGTTCAATCGACTCAGTAAGTATGCCCTTAAATTTGTGCTTACTAAGGAGTTTCGATGTCACCAGTTTGATGATAGTTTGCATGACTTCATCAAAGAGCATCTGGCAGCATTTACTCTGTTACAACAATTGACTTACCATCAATTAGTACAAGATGCTATAAAGATTGAGAGGCAAGACATGATCAGAAGAGAAAGCAGTCAGCGAAGGGGCATTACTAGAGGAGGCCAGTCATTAGGTAAATGAAGTTGAGAAGGTACTTCCTCTACACCAGAAGTTGCTCAAAGATAAGTGACTGGAGGAAGACGACAAAACTTTCGCACATCAACTATCTCTAGTAAGGGTTCCTCTAGGGGACGAGGTTCTAGTGCCCTCATTGCTCTGTTCATCATTGGGGTGTCTGTTGGAGAGCTATAGGTGCATGTTTTCACTATGGTAGTAATAAGCATATGATAGCAAATTGTCCTCTAAGACAGTCTGAGATACCACAAGCCAGTAGAGAGGTCTCCCATACATCTGTTAGGAATAGAGGATGAGGTAGAGTTCCAGGAGGATATAATCAGAACAGGATTAATCTAAGTTCCCACTCAAAAATCGTAAATCGATCAGTTGTGCCTTCTGCTTCGGCTTGAGTTTATACACTGAAAGCTTGTGAGGATCAGGATACACCAAATGTAATTGCTAGTATTGTTTCTCTCTTTAATTCTGAAATGCATGCATTGATTAACCCTAGATCTACTCATTCATATATCTATGTTGGAGAAATGTTTGATATGGAGGTGCCTATAGATCTGTTAGAGTATGACATGTATATGACCAGTCCTCTAGGTAGTAATGTGTCAGTTAATCAAGTGTATAGGAACTGTCCTATTATGATCCAAGAAAATGATTATGTAGCAGATCTGATCAGATTACCATTTCATAAATTTGATTTGATTCTAGGTATGGATTGGTTGGCTAAGCATCAGGAAGTAATTGACTTTAATACTAAGAAAATTATGTTTAGGAGACCCAATCACTCTAAGATAATATTGCATAGTGTTCACACTAGTCCAACTAATGTGGTATCTGCTATACAAGCTCGAAAGCTTCTTAGGAAGGGATGTAAAGCATATCTAGCTTTTGTGTTTGATTCTAAGAAGGAGGTTGGTAAATTGCTAGATATTCTAGTAGTGAATGAGTTTCTAGATGTATTTCTGGAGGAATTTCCTGGACACCCTCCTGAAAGGGATGTGAAGTTATCTATTGAAGTTATGCCTGGCACTACTCCTATATCTAAAGCATCGTACAAAATGGCTCCTATTGAATTGAAAGAGTTGAAGGTGTAGTTACAAGAGCTTCAGGATAAAGGGTTTATTCAACCCAGTGTGTCACTATAGGGAGTACTAGTGTTGTTTGTTAATAAGAAGGATGGGACACTACGGATATGCATCGATTACAAACAATTAAATAGAGTCATAGTGAAGAATAAGTATCTGTTACCAAGGATTGAAGACTTATTTGATCAGCTGAAAGTTGCAGGAGTGTTTTCAAAGACAAATCTGCGATCGAGGTACTATCAGCTTCAATAAAGGATGTGGATGTACCAAAGACTGCATTTAGGACCCGTTATGGACAATATGAATTCCTAGTAATGCCATTCGGGTTAACTAATGCTCTAGTAGCATTTATGGATCTGATGAATAGAGTGTTCAGGTCTTATTTAGATTAGTTTGTAGTGGTCTTTATAGATGATATCCTGGTTTATTCTAAGAATGTACAGGACCATACTGAACATCTTCAAATTGTATTACAAACCCTGAGGGAAAAATAGTTGTATGCTAAGCTGAGAAAATGTGATTTCTGGCTTTAAGAGATATCATTTTTAGGGCATCTTGTCTCTTCTGAAGGAATTAGAGTTAATCCTAGTAAAATAAAAGCGATTGTTAATTAGAGGCCACCATGAAATGTGACAAAGCTGAGAAGTTTTTTGGGTCTGGCTAGTTATTACTGTTGGTTTGTTAAGGGGATCTTAGTGATAGCATCCCTTTTAACTAAACTATTACGGAAAGGAGTGAAATATGAATGGTCTAATAGATGTCAGAGTAGTTTTGACTAACTGAAAAGTATGCTTACCGAGGCTCTTATATTAGTCCAAACTATTTCTGATAAGGAGTTTGTTTTGTTTAATGATGCATCTGGAACTGGTTTGGGTTGTGTTTTGATGCAAGAAGGAAAGGTAGTTGCTTATGCCTCTAAGCAAATAAAAACTCATGAATAGAATTACCCTACTAATGATCTGGAACTTGTAGCAATAGTGTTTTCCTTAAAAATTTCATGGCACTACCTGTATGGTGAAAGGTGTATAATTTTCACAGATCATAAGAGTCTGAAGTATTTTCTTACCTAGAAAGAACTCAATCTAAGACAACGGCGTTGGTTAGATCTGTTTAAGGACTATGATTGTATTGTGGATTATCATCCGAATACGACTAATGGCAGATGCCTTGAGTCAGAAGACCATTTCAACATTATCACTTAAGCAGAATGAATGCGAATTTGTACTGATGGCACTTTAATAGCTCAGTTGAAAGCAAGGCCTATCTTAAGACAAGAAATTTATGATGCTCAGAGAGTTGATGATAAGTTACAACAACTTATCTTGGCTACCCAGGAAGGTAATCAGTCTGATTTTTCTATGAAAGGAGACGGTGAGTTGTATTATAAAGATTAGTTATGTGTGCCAGCTAATGATGAACTGAAGAAAAAGTTATTATTTGAAGCTCATAATACTATCTTTACTATGCATCCTAGGGGAAACAAGATGTATCAGGATCTGAAGCAGTATTACTGGTGGTCAGGTATGAAACAGGATGTTGTAGATTATGTAACAAAATGTCTAACATGCTATCAACTTAAAGCTAAGCACCAGGTTCCATTCGATTTGTTACATCCTATTTCTATTCCTCAATGGAAATGGGATAGTATTACCATAGACTTTGGTACCGGACTCCCTTTGACTCAAAGAAAACATGATGTTGTATGGGTAATTGTGGATAAGTTTACTAAATCTGTTCATTTTCTATCTATTAATCCTAAATATTGTTTAGATAGGTATGCAAATTTGTATGTGAATGAGATAGTGAGACTGCATGGAGTATCGTTGTCGATTATTTCTAATCGTGATCCTCAATTTACTTCGAGATTCTAAAAAAGTTTACAGAAAGCATTAGGCACTTAGGTTAAGTTTAGTACTGCTTTCCATCCCTAAATAGATGAATAGTTTAAACGGATTATACAGGCATTGGAAGACATGTTTCGAAGTTATGTGTTAGAGTTTCCAAGAAATTGGGATAAATATTTAGCTCTGATGGAGTTTGCTTACAACAACTGTTATCAGACCAGCATTGGTATGGCACCTTATGAAGCGCTACATGATAGAAAGTGTAAAACTCTGGTATCTTGGGCTAAGTTGAGTGAAAGCAAGATGATCGAGCCTGAAATTGTAAAAGATATTGAACAAAAGATTCAGATTATTCAACAAAGGTTGAAAGCTACCAGTGATAGGCAGAAGTCTTATACTGACCTAAAAAGGAGAGATATTAAGTATCAGGTAGGTGATAAGGAGTTCTTGAAAGTGTCACCATGGAAGAATGTACTCTGGTTTGGTAAGAAGGGTAAACTTAGTCCACGATACATTGGCCTTTACAAAATCGTTAAAAGAGTTAGACCAGTTGCTTATCAGTTGGCTCTTCTTGAAGAATTGTCCAAGCTATATGATGTGTTCCACGTTTCTATATTAAGAAGATATTAGTCTGATGTGACATATAAAATTCGAGTGCAAGAAATTCAGGTACAACCGGATCTATCGTATGAAGAAAGGCTAGCTTCTATCTTAGACCGAGAAGTTAGGCAACTTAGGAATAAGCAAATCCCTTTGGTAAAAGTACTTTGGCAACACCATGGACTTAAAGAAGCAACATGGGAACCTGAAAAATCCATGAAAGCTCAATATCCACAACTATTCGGATTAGGTATGAATTTCAAGGAGGAAATTTTTTTAAGGAGGAAAGAATTATAACACCCCGTGTTAGGGGTTAGAATATTGAGGAATTTCAGTGCACTTTATGCTTTGCATAACTGAGCATTTCGCTGTTATGTACTTATGAATTTTGACTCATACAAATTATTATACAGGCATTCATGACATTTTTTGGGAAAATGGATTTATAAATGCGATTAAATTATAGAAAACTAATTCGAGAACTATTGGCAGCATTTCAGATTTTTTGGGGTATTAGGAAAAATAAACAAATGACATTGTGACATGTGGCAGTCTTAGATGTTGAAAAAAGGCACACATACAAGGAGCCACGTGTCACTACAATAATAATACACATATATACATGTGTTAGAAAACAAAAACCAGATATGTAACTTGGTTGTTCCTCGATTTTGTTTAGTTTTTTTTACCTAACACCGAACCTTGCTTTTCACTCTCACTATTGGTGGTTTTTCTAAAAGAAAGGTAAGTGAAATTTTAGGTTTCTGGTACCATGAATAAGTTGATGATGTTTCATGGTTAATAAAGGAATACATGCATGAATTGTATATAAAGCATTTCATTGATATTGGGAAATATGCATGAGTTGTTTTCACTGTCCATGCATGAATATGTTAAGTATTAGTAAAAATGGTTTTAAATTAGTTTAATGATATGGAATGTATCTTTTAGTGAGGTTGTGATAATGAAATGATCTAAAGTACTTGTGTGTAGAAAATGAAAGAAGATAGGAAATGCAAAACTTTGGAAGTTGTGTGAATGAGAATTTGGATTTTTGATATTGGATATAAACCTTGGATTTTTTTATTTGTTTTGTGTTCTTGAGCTGAAATGAAGCTGGAAGAATTGGTTTAAGTGTTTTATAGGTTAATTGAAGAAGATTGAAATGAGAATAAAGATTTGAAAAAAAATGCAGTAGAGAGAGAGTGTGTATTTGAAGTTTCAGATTTATGATTTTGAAGTGTAAATTTGATTTTTTGAGCTGTGATTTGGTTGAGTGGAGATGATATGGAAGTGAAACAAAGTGGTGATTGTAAGTGTACAAGTATGTGGTGAAGGATTGAAAAATGAAAAAAATGATAGAGTTGGTTCGATGAAGGAAGAAGAAGGCACGATCGAGACTTCGCTGCTGAGGATCGCGATTTTGTTTAAAAATATATCGAGGCATGATCACGACATCATTAATGAATATAGCGAAAGCACGATCACGACTTCGCTGGTTCTATTGGATCAGAAAAAGAAAGCATGCCATATTTTGATAGATTTCAAAACCTTTTAGAAATCTAAATTGCAGCAGAAGCAATATTTCCAAATCATCATGCCAATATATACATGATATAGTATAAGGATAATAATAAACATAAAAAAGATAAAGATTATATTACCGACTCCTTCGCCACAGCTTTAACTCCTTACTACGCTATTCTATCCTCGGCAATATATCCTCTCCTAAGTGATGTATCCTCTTCTTCTTGTTATTATTTCCTTTTCTTAATATTGTATCTTCAACCAATCCGATCTACCACTTGTTCTTCTTGGACAACTTGATTAACAAGATCCTTTAGTGGGAAAGGAGAAGAAAACTTTGGAGGAGAATTTTATTAAAAGAATGAGACAATCTCATGCAATTTCTAATTTTTTCATGTAAGATAGGAGAGAGAGTGATAAAAATGTAAGAACCCCTACTTACTCCTTTATACTTCGGTTAACAACTAAAAAAAGAAGAGTTTTCCGACCAATGCATCATTTCTTTATTTAATTGATCATAAAGAAGCCATTAAATGAGATTCTTCTCATTGTCTTTAAGATGACTATATGAAAAGTCTATTAACCTAAATGAGACCTATCAATTTTGTTTTTGATGATGAAAGAAGAAAGATGGTCTATCCAATATACATATTTTTTCTTTAATCTAATGAATGCTAATAGGTTACATGCTATCATTAAAAGATAACCATCAAACCATTTAATGGCAAGTTCATAACTCCATTTAATGATGATAAACCATAATAAAGAACACCTTTATTTAGCAATTTAATGTTAAATGTGCAGCTGCACATTCAGCCCTAATGAAAAATGAAATTACACTTTACTTTCTTAAAAAATTTAATTTAATTAATCAAATTAAACCAAAGTCTAGTCCATTTCTAAATGTTCATTTGGGCTTCTAATTAACCATTAATTAGTGTAAGCCCAACATTCAATTATGAGCTTCTAAAACCTCAATTTATATTTCTTGCTTTGCTTGATAACCTTCCTTAAAGCTAAGTGGGGAATCTTATTGGACTTAAATAATTCAAGCTCCAATAAGCCCAGAATTAATTTAATCTCATTAAAATAAATTCTAGCTTATTAACTAAATGTCATTCCATTAAAGATAGTTAGTTGAACTCTTGAAGTACTAAATATTTTGATAAAACATATTGCAAATAATATGTCCAATTGCAAACCCTATGAACTTTATTATAACAATCCACACAACAAAGGGTAAAATTATCATTTTGTCCTTATGTTAGTTTTTTTTAGATATCCCGTTTTACCTTATATGGTGATTAACATATAAGATCTCATCTTGGAGTTAAGACTTGATGGGTAGCTAGTCCATCAAACTACTGGAGCTAGTTTAATCACCAAATCTCTTTAAAATATCTAGAAGTGATGATATCACTATAAACTCTTATTTGAGTGAATGTTCCCTAATACATGTTTCAATTAATAATTCCAAAATGTAGGCATTGGATTAATACTCTATAAAAATCCATTATGATCATATTAAGAATTATAATGAAATATATATGAGTTCAACACTCATCAGGATTGTGGTCCATAATAAGCGAATGCTTAACTTGTATGTTTTAATATTAAAGTAAAGACCCACTTTATTCTTTAAAACATACTTAATTCTAGATTTATTTAATATTTCCATTATCAATAATCAACTACTATCATGATATCAAACTCATCATACCCTTAAAGTAAACTCCTTTACTTACATGGAGATAAATCACAACACTACAACCTATGTAGGGTCCGTAGACCGCTACTGTGGAGCCCGGCCTCCACCGCCATCACTCCAGGTATTGTCCCCTCTGGCACTC
>JAOQMP010000009.1:22486120-22500025 GCA_027563575.1 Erythroxylum pedicellare | reverse complement strand
AAATAAACAAAGTCACCAACCTAAAAACTAACATCTCTGTGCTTTTGGTCTGCATACGGTTTCATACGATGTCCTCATTACCTAGACACTATTATTTGATATTGTTTCTTCTTAGCATTTTCCTTGTTCTGCGCTTAAGATTGTTTTAAATATTAGCTTATTTCTTTTTTTAATTTTTAATTAAATCTACAATCTAATTCATAGGTTATATAATAGAAAAAGGGTAATTACTAGTACTTATAGTCTTTGTGGGATTAACTCGTACTTGCTTATGCTAACTAAAGCTACATTACGCACTTATGATATTTTTTTAACATTAATAAAATGTTAGGTCCTAAAATTTTTATTATTATTTATGATTTATTTATGAATTTATGAATTTTTATTTATGTTATTTTTATTTTCTTAAAATTGAGTTTATTAAATTAGTGAGAATAAGTTCGAATGAAATTAGAGTATAGTTAAGATGTTAGTTTTAATAGACATAAGGGGTAAAATAGGAAGGACAAAGTAAATAAAGGGGAAAATGGGGAAAAGACCAAATAAATGGTCTTGAAATAAGAAAGAAATAAGAGAAATTGTGGAAAGAAAGAGAGAAGAGAGGGAAAACGTGGAGAGAAGAAAAGAGAAGAGAAGAGTGCGTGGAGTGTTGGAGAAGAAGGAAAGAAGAAGAAAAAGAGGAAGAATCAACTTGTTAAGGTGGGCTATATTTTTCTTCTTGCTTTGTTAGAGAAAGAGTTAGAGAGATAAAGGGGTTTTATGTTGAGAATGAAGGGTTTGTGTTGGAAGAAGACGATTTAAGAGACCCATTTGATTTTAGGGTTTCTAAGCTAGGGCTTTGGTTTTACTAACCTAGACAAACTATGGGTAGTTAGTTCAAGATTGATTTTTACTTTTGTGATTTTGAAGCTTTATGAATTTTATTGAATTTGGATTGAATCGAAAATTGGTTTGTTTTAGGAAACTAAGAGAACCCTATCTAAGAGCAAGAGTAAAGGCAAGCTTGACTTGGATTTTTTTTGCACAATTAGTTGGGTAATATATTTATAGTTGTTGTGTAATATGAGCAAATCGTCTTGTTTGTATATTGTGTGTTAAATTGCTAAATTGTGAATTGCTGTGATATAAAAAATGATTTATGATGTGTTTTATGTCATTCATTGAAAGATGTACAACATTTGGATATAATTAAATTGTGCTTATGACCATATTATGCCTTGGAATGTGTTATAGCAATTTGTATAAATGAAAAGAAGAAAAAATAAAAGAAGCATGAAAATATGAAATTATTATTGATTGAATTGAGCATAAATTTTCTTGTGATTGAGCAAGAGAGGAATCCATTTTGTTAGTTACGTGCACGTTGACCTATAGCTTTCTCCTGGCTGTCCGCTTGAGGCACACGAGATCCTGAGAATCAGACTCGTTTTGTTCACAGTGTAAACTTCAGTTTCTCCGTTTCATTCCACGAAACTCTCAAGCCACTTGTTGTGCATTTCATCATTGATTTATTGAGTATTATGCATAATTGAATGTTATGCTTTGATATATAATTACATGATATGTTCTAGGTGATGACATCTTGTTTATTATGAGTTGTGAGTTTGAATAGTTGAGTATTGAATTGCTAGATATATATATGTATATATGCTTGAATATATGGCTCTTTACCGATGACTATAAATATATTAGTCATTGAGCTGTGTAGCTCACCCCAGTATTCCCTTCTCAGGTGCAGAACGAGAAGGTTAGAGATCATTGCAAGGCAATTGGACAAACTCCGAGATAATTAGCATTTTTGTACTAAGTTCGATAACTTTTAAGTAGCTTTAGCAGCATATCGATCATGAGCATCCCTATGTATTTTGTATTAAGCTAATGATAAGGTATGGATATGTAACTAAAGCTGCATTCAAACACTATTTTGTTTTAGCAATGATATTGAGTAAATGAAGAAGTTCTTTTGTCATGATGATAATGAAATATGATTGTGTTTGGCTCGTGATTTTCAAAGTCTGTATAATGCATTTTTTAGCATATATTCTGAACTCAAAGGAAAAATGTATTAATCTAGGTAGAATTAAAGAAAGTTGTCTTCATAAAAGTTGTATATTATCCTCTTATCTTTCCAATGGTATAAAATTTGTAATTTTTGGACTTTGGATGAAAGAGATATGGCCTTTACACATCAACATCACTAGTGTTGGCGTAAGCTGCAGCGCTATGCCTAACATAAATTGTGTCTTGATTTCAACGATTAAAGTGCATTGATCTCAGACGGATTATAAAAAGTTGCCTCTTGAAATTTGTAGCTTATATTTCTAGCTTTCCAATGGTATAAGGTATGAAATTTTCGGACATCGGAGTTGAAAGATATGATCATTATAAGTTAGGGATGTTGTACTCGATGTATAAAAGCCTCGGGTGCGATTGCAAGAAGGAAAGGTGTAATCGCACCTCGCAACTTATCCAACCTCGGATGTGATCACAGCAAGGAAAGATGCGACCAAACCCTGGGAGTAGCCTTGGGTGCAATCGCACCTTGCAACTTCTCCAATGTTTCGCCATCCAAAGGGTTTTCCAGCTCTGAACATGTTTGACTCTTTTAGCCATAACTTTGTTATCCGACCTCCAAATGACCTAATTCTTAAAGAAATAGATTCCTAACACATTAATATATCCCTCTATAAAAATTATAACCTTTATAGTTGATTTGAAAAATATTGATGTAAAGGAAGTAAGGGTATTGCTTGGAAGAGCATAAATTGGTTATGAACATACTTTGGCTTTTTAATCATATCTTGAGCTACAGAGCTCGGAATGAGATGATTCTTGTTGAAAAATAAACTAGAGACATGAAGCTACAATTTATTTGAAGAAGTCAGATTATTATTCCACTATCTAACTAGTGTGGGCTTCCCCCTTATGGGATGCGTGTTCAGACGTCTCTTAGGACGTCTGGCACTAGTCTCGCGAGGGCAGGGTGCCCAACATCTTATGGTATCAGAGCGATGGTTGGACTCTGAAAATAGGGTCCAACACCAAACCTCATTTCTTCTAGTAAGGTTGCACATCCATCGAAGCATCCTCATCTCAGTTACCCTTAGCTTATGACCATGCACTTGTTTAATGGGTTAATATTCTGCTCCATAAAGCATAGCTGGCCTAATCGCGAAGCAATATAATTTACCTTTAACTTTAAGTAATATCTTCTTATCAAACAAAATTCCTGATGCATTTCTCCATTTAAGCCACTTAGATCTGATCTGGTGAACTATGCCTTCATCAAGCTCCCATTGCTATGGATTATAGGCCTCAAATATTTAAAACCTTCGTTTTGTGGTATAACTTTTGAACCAATCTTTACCTCCATATTGGAGACCTCTCTATGTCCCGAAAAGTTACACTTTATTTACTCACTCTTGGTCCTACTTAATCTAACGCCTTTACTCTAACGTATTCCTCCAAAGTTCAAGCATAACGTTGAACCCTTCTTTTGTCTCATACACCAAAACAATGTCACCCGCAAATAGCATGCACTAAGGCACATACCTTTGGATATTCTTAGTGAGCTCATCAATCACTATTGTAATCAGAAAAGGGCTCAAAGAAGAGCCTTGGTATAGCCCAATATCTATAGAAAAATGCTTTGTATCTCCTCCTGTCGTCCTTACTCTAGTCTTTATACCTCATACATATCCCTACTAAGTTGTATATAAGTCATAGGAACCCTCTTGGATTCTAAACACCTCCACATCATTTCCCTTGATACCCTATCATATGCATTCTTTAAATTAAAAAAAAAATCATATGTAAGTTACGCTATCGTTCTCTATAATACTCCTTTAACCTCTTTATAAGATGCAAAGATTCTGTCGTAGACCTTCCTAACATGAAACCAAATTGGTTTTCTGAGATAGAAACCTTCTTCCTCATTTACTTCTTGATCACCTTCTCCCATAACTTTATAGTGTGACTAAGTAATTTGATGGCCTTATAGTTGTTACTGTAACACCCCGTGGTAGGGGTTAAAATATTGAGGAATTTCAGTTCACTTTAAACTTTGCGTAATTGAGTATTTCACTATTATGTACTTACAAAATTTGAATCACACAAATTATTGTACATACATTCATGACATTTTTGGGGTAAAATGGATTTATGAATGCGATAAAATTTCGAAAAACTCATTCGAAGACTATTGATATTATTTCAAAATTTTTCGAAATATTAGGAATTTTTTATGGAAATTTTGGGAGATTACGAAAAATAGAGAAATGGCATTATGACATATGGCTGTCTTAGATGTTGACAAAAGGCACACAAGCAAGGAGCCATATGTTACTAGGATAATAATAAATGTATGTATGTGTGTTAGAAAGAAAAAACTAGATCTGTAACTTGGTTGTTCTTCGGTTTTGCTTAGTTTTTACTTAACTTGGTTGTTCTTCAGTTTTGCTTAGTTTTTACTCAACATCGAACCTTACTTTTCACTCTCACTGCTGGTGGCTTTTCTAAAAACAAGGTAAGTGAAATTTTAGGTTTCTGGTACTATGAATAAGTTGATGATGTTTCACGGTTAAGAAAGGAATACATGCATGAATTGTGTATAAAGCATTTCGGTGATAGTGTGAAATAAACATGAGTTGTTTTCACTGTACATGTATGAATCTATTAAGTATTGGTAGAAATGGTTTTAAATGAGTTTAATGATATGAAATGTAGCTTTTAGTGAGGTTGTGATAATGAAATGATTTGAAGTACTTATATGATGAAAATGACATAAGATCAGAAATGCAAAAATTTGGAAGTTGTGTGAATGAGAATTTGGATTTTTGATATCAGATATGAACCTTGGATTTTTTTATTTGTTTTGTGTTCTTGAGCTGAAATGAAGTAGGAAGAATTGTTTTAAGTATTTTATAGGTTAATTGAAGAAGATTAAATTGAGAATAAAGATTTGAAAAAAAAGCAGTGGAGAGAGAGAGTATATATGAAGTTTTGGATTTGAGATCTGTGAAGTGTAAACTTGATTTTGAGCTATGCTTTGATTGAGTGGAGATGATATAGAAGTGAAATAAAGTGAGTGGTGATTGTAAGTGTACAAGTGTGTGGTGAAGGATTGAAAAATGAAAAAAAAAATTGGAAGACTTGGTTTGGTGAAGAAGAAGCGCGATTGCGACTTCGTTGCTGAGGATTGCGACTTCTTCTCTAAACGTCCAATTGAAATGGGAATTGAACCAATAGACTCATGAGGGATTAATCTTCATTTCCAAGAAAAAGTAGGACTTTCTAAAATGGATTGATTGATGAATTTAACATGAAATTGGGACTGTATTGAAGTATGATAACTGGGTTGATTTTAGTAAACATACTTCGGTATTTTGATTATATCTTGATTTGTAGATCTCTAAATGGAGTGGTTCTTAATTTGAATTAAACTAGATACTTGAAGATACAATTTGTGGGAGTTATTAAATTAATTATAATTTTGCCTCTAAAAATTTAAGAATCTGATTGGAAGTTGAGATAAGAATTCTGTTGAAGTTTAAGTACAGTTTGAGATCTTTCGAGTGTAACTTTCAGTATATAGAAAAAAATGGAATGATCTTGGTATCATTATAAACTTACGACTTGGGAGAACAATTATAGAAGGAATTGTTATCAAATTACATCATCTTCCTTATGCGAATAATTGAGCAAAGTGAACCTGAAAGTGGGTTATGAGATAAATCTGGATTGAGCCATTGAGTATGGTTTCACATGATTGATAATGTGACAAGATTAACGATAAGAAACTAGGAATTTGTCATGAATATGCATCATACATATTTGGTATACATGAATGTGCATAAATGATTTCATAATCATGCACAGTAGTAATATGTGTTTATGTTAAATGTTATAAAGGAACGCATAGAGCGACCACTTCCAAATATTGTTTGTACTTCAAGGCAATAAGCAAAAAGGGGGATTTTGTAAGCAATTTAGATGGTCAATTTTGTAAGTAATTCAGTAAGTAAAATTTGTTAATTTTGCTTTGACTGTTTTGTTTGCTATTGATCTGGATCATTGAATGTTTTGCAAAGTTGTAAACATGGTATGAAAACATTGATTGATATGTGAATTAAATTTTATATGTTTCTATGTTTGAATAGGTTGAGTCCTCTTTATGGGTAAATAGACATGCCTAGAAGGGTATAAAGTGGCTCCTGTGACACTTCAATGTCTCCTATACTGACACTTCGATGTCTCCTGGTATTGAGACTTAAGTCTCTCCTGATATATGATGCCATATATGGTATCTCTCGTATAAGTCCCGTTACCTGCTTCTGTAAATGGATTAACAGTCATTTGATTTTTGTGTTTTAATATATATTTGATTTTTGATCTAAACAAAGATAGTATGTTTTGATTCTGAAAGGTTTACACCCTCTTGTATTATGCAGTTCTGTTTTTTGTACAATCTATTTTGAGATACATTATGATTGAATTGCTCGTTTCGATAAAGTGTTAATGCATGCTTCAGTTATATTATGATTCTGTATATTAGTTGTCAATTTATGTATAGATTAGTTATTACTCACTAAGTTATATGCTTAGCACGGTGGATTTGCCCCTTGTAGGTTCAGAGAGAAGGATTTAAGGACTGGGACGAGTCAACCGCAATGGCCGATGGAGTCTGAGCCTTGTTTCGATATAAATGTATTGTGAGTTTATTTTGGCTTTATATAAAGTCTATGACTTTGAATTGTTGTAAGTTTTTGTAATAACAATTTTCAGGTTGGTTTTAGTTTTTAGAACAAATTTTTTTATTAAGTTCATGTGATATAATGTTTGTATAGGTTGAAACAAGAGTCTGTTTTAAGTTTAACATATAATATGATGTATGTTTGTTCTGAATCGCTTCCAATGGAAGATTTTGAATGCTATGCTTCCGTAAAATGTTTCGTTTGTTTGTACTGTCTTGTGTGGCACCCACATACCCTCCCAGGGTGTATTTAGGCTTCACACTTTTTTGTATCAGAGCATGGTTTAGGCAATTCTGGTTTATCCAGTGCTTAACTCTTGCTTATACTTGTGTGTAAAAGTTGTCTAGCCTAATGTGGTTGTCCCATGTTTTCATTCTAGAATTAAAGATGGAAGGATCACGCGATGCCGTTGATGAAGTTGCTAAGAGCAATCATCCGGAGAAAACTCGTTCATCAATATCTGGATCCTCTAGGCTCAATCGAGGTGAAGATGAGGTTCCACCTTCTCCTCTAGCTCAGGGAGAGGCTCTATTTAAGTTATCCTAGGATATGATGATGTTAGTGCATCGTATAACTACACCCAAGGCTCCAATTGATCAGCTATTGAAGTATGGAGTGGAGGAATTTACTGAGACATCTCTGGAGGAAGCTGAAAGGGCTGAGTTCTGGATTGAGAAGGTGAAGAGAGTGTTGAGTGAGATCAGTTGTCCAGTAGAGCAGATGGTGCACTATGCTATCTCCCTTTTGTAGGGAGCAATTTATGAATGGTGGAAGTTTGTTCTGAGAAGTCATCAGCTATCTAGGCCTCTAACTTGGGATTACTTTGCCCAAGAATTTAAAACTAAGTATGTGACAGAGGCTTATAGAAAGGATAAATGGTAGCAATTTCTGAATTTGATGTGGAGAAACCTATCATTTGTTAAGCATGATTGGGAGTTCAATCGACTCAGCAAGTATGCCCCTAAATTTGTGCTTACTAAGGAGTTTCGATGTCACCAGTTTGAGGATGGTTTGCATAACTCCATCAAGGAGTATCTGGCAGCATTTACTCTATTGCAACAAGTGACTTACCATCAATTAGTACAAGCTACTATGAAAATTGAGAGGCAAGAGACGATTAGAAGAGAAAGGAATCAATGAAGGGGCATTACTAGAGGAGGTTAGTCTTCGGGTAAACAAAGTCAGGAAGGCATTTCCTTGACACTAGAAAATACTCAGTGATCTGGGCTCGGGGAAGGCGATAAAACTTTCCCTCATCAGCTGTCTCGAGTAGGGGTTCCTCTGTGGGCCAAGGTTTTAGTGCCCTAGAGTGCCCTTATTGCTCTATATAGACTTGGGGTGTTTGTTGGAGGGCTAGGGCTACAGGTGCATGTTTCTATTATGATAGTATTCAGCACCTGATAGACAACTACCCTCTCAGATAGGCTTAGACATAACAAACCAATAGGGAGGTCTTCTATGCATCTGCTGGGAATAGAGGACGAGGTAGAGGTCGAGGAGGGTATAATTAGAATAGAACTAACCCGAGTTCCCAGTTAAAAACTGTGAATCGACTAGTTATGCCTTCTACTTCGGTTCGAGCTTATACACTGAAAGCTTGTGAGGATCAGGATGCACCAAATGTCATTGCTAGTATTGTTTCTCTCTTTAATTATGAAATGCATGCATTAATTGACCCTAGATCCACTCATTCTTATATCTGTGGTAGAGAAATGTTTGATAAGGAAATGCTTGTAGATCAGTTGGAGTATGACATGCATGTAACCAGTCCTCTAAGTAGTAGTGTGTTGGTTAATCATGTGTATAGGAGCTTTCCTATTATGATCCAATGAAATGACTTTGTAGCAGATATGATCAGATTACCTTTTCATGAATTTGATTTGATTCTGGGTATGGATTGGTTATCTAAACATTAGGCAATAGTAGATTATGGTGCAAAAATAGTTATGCTTAGGAAGCCAGATCAGCCTGCAATAGTATTGCATGACGTCCGCACTAGTTCCTTAGCTAATGTGGTGTTTACTATGCAAGCCCAAAAGCTTCTCAGGAAAGGATATGAAGCTTATCTAGCTTTTTTGTTTGATTTCAAGAAAGAGGGTAGTAAATTGCTAGATATTCCTATGGTGAATGAGTTTCTAGATGTGTTTCTAGAGGAATTGCCTGAACTCCCTCGCAAAAGGGATGTGGAGTTATCTATTGAAGTTATGCATGGCGCTGCTCCTATATCCAGAACATCGTACAGAATGGCTCTTACTGAATTGAAGGAGTTGAAGGTGTAGTTAGAAGAGCTTCTGGATGAAGGGTTTATTTGGCCCAATGTAACACTGTAGGGAGCACTAGTCCTGTTTGTTAAGAAGATGGATGGTACATTGCAGATCTGCATCGATTACAAGTAATTGAATAAAGTCATAGTGAAGAACAAGTATCCGTTGCCAAGTATTGAAGACCTAGTTGATCATTTGAAAGATGCAGGAGTGTTTTGAAAGATCGATCTGCGATCAGGATACTATCAACTTAGGGTAAAGGATGTGAATATACCGAAAACTACATTTAAGACCCGTTATGGACATTATGAATTCCTAGTAATGCCATTCGGGTTTACTAATGCTCTAACGGCATTTATGGATATGATGAATAGAGTATTCAAGTCGTATTTGGATCAGTTTGTTGTGGTATTTATTGATGATATCTTGGTCTATTCTAAGAATGAATATGACCATACTGAGTACCTCCAAATTATGTTACAGACATTACGGAAAAAACTGTTGTATGCTATGCTGAGTAAATGTGATTTCTGGCTTCAGGAGATGTCGTTTCTAAGGCATGTTGTCTCTTCTAAAGGAATTAGAGTTGATCCGAGTAAGATAGAAGTGATTGTTAACTGGAAGCCACCACGGAATGTGACAGAAGTGAGAAGTTTTCTGGGTCTAGCTAGTTATTACCGTCAGTTTGTGAAGGGGTTTTTAGTGATAGCATCCCTTTTAAACTATTACAAAAAGGAGTGAAGTATGAATGGTCTAATAGATGTCAGCATGGTTTTGGTCAATTGAAAAGTATGCTTACTAAAGCTCATGTATTGGTTTAACCTACTTTTGGTAAGGAGTATGTTATGTATACTGATGCATTAAGAAATGCTTTAGGTTGTGTTTTTTTACAGGAAGGACAAGTAGTTGCTTATGACTCTAGGCAACTAAAATCACATGAACAAAACTACTCGACACATGATCTGGAACTTACAACAGTAGTGTTTGCCTTAAAAATTTGGTGGCATTACTTGCATGGTGAAAAATGTAGAATTTTCATAGATCACAAAAGTCTAAAGTATTTGCTTACCTAGAAGGAACTCAATCGGAGACAACGATGTTGATCAAAATTGTTTAAGGATTATGATTGTATTGTGGACTCCTGTCTAAGTAAGGTTAACATTGTGGCTGATGCCTTGAGTCGGAAGAAAATTTTAGCATTGTCAATGAAGCAAAGTGAATGGGGATTTATATATGATGGGGCTTTAATAGCTCAGTTAAAAGTAAGGCCTACTTTAAGACAAGAGATTTGTGATGCTCAGAGAGTTGATAATAAGTTACAACTACTTATTTTGGCTACTCAAGGAGGTAAATAGTCTAAATTTTATGTGCAAGGAGATGGTTAATTATATTATAAAGATCGATTTTGTGTGCCAACTAATGATGAATTGAAGAAAAGCTATTGTTTGAGGGTCATAATATAGTATTTACTATGCATCCTGGTGGAAAGAAGATGTACCAGGATCTGAAGCAACATTACTAGTGGTTAGGTATAAAATGGGATATTATAAATTATTTAGGTAAATGTCTGACATGTTAGCAGGTTAAAGGTGAGCATCAGGTTCCATTTGGTTTGTTACATCCTATATCTATTCCTCAATGGAAATAGGATAGCATTACCATGGACTTTGTTATTGGACTCCCTTTGGCTCAAAGAAAACATGATACTGTATGGGTAATTGTGGATAAGTTTACCAAATCTACTCATTCTTTGCCTGTTCATCATGACTATTCTTTGGATAGGCTTGCAGATTTGTATATGAATGAGATAGTGAGAGTACATAGAGTACCATTGTCTATCATTTCAGATCGTAATACTCGATTTACTTCGAGATTATGAAAAAGCCTATAGAAGGCTCTAGGAACTCAAGTTAAGTTTAGTACTGCTTCCATTCCCAAACAGATGGACAGTTTGAATGGGTTATTCAAACATTGGAAGACATGCTTCGAGGTTGTGTGTTAGAGTTTCCAAGAAGTTGGGATAAATATTTATTTTTCGTATGAAGAATGACCAGTTTCTATCTTAGCCTGAGAAGTCAGGTAACTTAGTAATAAACAAATACCTTTAGTAAAGGTACTCTGGCAACACCATGGACTTACGGAAGCAATATGGGAGCCTGAAGAAACCATGAAAGCTCAGTATCCGCAACTATTCAGATTAGGTAAGAATTTCGAGGGAGAAATTTTCTTAAGGAGGGAAGAATTGTAACACCCCCAGTTAGGGGTTTAGAATATTGAGGAATTTCAGTGCACTTTATGCTTTGTATAATTGAGTATTTTGCTATTATGTACTCATGAATTTTGACTCATAAAAATTATTGTACATGCATTCATGACATTTTCTGGGTAAAATGGATTTATAAATGCGATTAAATTACGAAAAACTCATTTAGGAACTATTGGTATTATTTCAGAAAATTTGGGAATATTAGGAATTTTTTATGGAAAATTTGGGAGATTTAGAAAAATAGACAATTGGCATTTTCACATGTGGCAGTCTTAGATGTTGACAAAAGGCACGCATGCAAGGAGCCACGTGTCACTAGGATAATAATACATGTATGTATGTGTGTTAGAAAGCAAAAACCAGATCTGTAACTTGGATGTTCTTCGGTGTTGCTTAGTTTTTACTTAACATCAAATCTTGCTTTTCACTCTCACTGCTGGTGGATTTTGTAAAAGCAAGGTAAGTTAAATTTTAGGTTTCTAGTATTGTGAATAAGTTGACGATGCTTAACGGTTAAGAAAGGAATACATGCATGAATTATGTATAAAGCATTTCGGTGATAGTGTGAAATATGCAAGAGTTGTTTTCACTGTACATGCATGAATTTGTTCAATATTGGTAGAAATGGTTTTAAATGAGTTTAATGATATGGAATGTAGCTTTTAGTGAGGTTGTGATAATGAAATGATCTGAACTACTTGTGTGTTAAAAATGATAGAAGATAGGAAATGCAAAAATTTGGAAGTTTGGTGAATGAGAATTTGAAAATTTGATATTGGATATGGACCTTGGATTTTTTATTTGTTTTGTATTCTTGAGATGAAATGAAGCTGGAAGAACTGGTTTAAGTATTTTATAGGTTAATTAAAGAAGATTGATATGAGAATAAAGATTTGAAAAAAATGTAGTAGAGAGAGAGTATATATGAAGTTTCGGATTTGTGATTTTGAAGTGTAAATATGATTTTGAGCTATTCTTTGATTGAGTGGAGATGATATGGAATTGAAACAAAGTGGTGATTGTAAGAGTACAAGTGTGTGTGGTGAAGGATTGAAAAATGAAAAAAAGAAAGAAAGAGCTAGTTCGGTGAAGAAAGAAGAAGATTGCAAGTCGTGATTGTACGGATCGAGATTTCGTTAAAAATATAGCAAGCCGCGATACATTGTTAATGAATATAACAAGTCGCAATCGTGTATAAGCACAATCGCGACTTTGCTAGTACACTCAGCGTATCGTGGTCGTGCATGTGCACGATCATGACTCCCTGTTTTATTCGAAAGGGTTGTTTTCTAAACATACTTTGATCTTTTTATTATAACTTCTTCACTAGACATCCAACTGACATGGGAATTGATCTAATAGACTCTCAAAACATTGATATTCATCTGCACCAAAAATTAAGACTTTCTGAAATGGATTGTTTGATGAATTTAAGATAAAAATGTGACTATTATAATAACTAAGATGTTTTTTACTAAACATACTTCAGTAATTGGACTATATCTTAATCTATAGACCTCAGAATGAGATGATTTTTAATTATGATCAAACTAGACTCATAAGATACAAAATGTATGAAGAGATTGAATTCAAATTCTACCTCTAAGAATTTCAGAATCTGATTGGAAGTTGAGATAAGAATTTTGTTGAAGCTTAAGTATAGTCTTAGATCTTTTGAGTATAACTTTCAGTATATAGAACCAAATGGAATGAACTTAGTATCATTAGAAATTTAAGACATGGAAGAAAATTTTTTAGAAGGAAGTGTTATCAAATTACCTTATCTTCCTAATGTGAATAATTGAGCAAATTGGATTTGAAAGTTAGTTGTGAGATAAATCTGGATTGAGCAATTGAGTATGGTTTCACATGATTAATTATGTGGCAAGATTAAGGATATGAAACCCATAATTTGTCATGAACATGCATCATGCATATTCAGTATACATGAATGTGCATAATAGAATTCATAATTGTGCACAATAATGATATGTGTTTGTATTAAATGTTTTAGAAGAACCCATAGAGCGACCGACTCCAGATATTACCAAGACTTCGAGGTAATAAGCAATAAGGAAGCATTTGTAAGTAATTTAGATGGTTAATTTTGTAAGAAATTAAGTAAGTAAGACTTGATAGTTTTGCTTTGACTGTTTTGCTCGCTATTAATTTGGATCATTGAATGATTTGCAAAGATGTAAGAATGTGATATGCTTGAATACATGGTATGAAAACATTGATTGATATGTGTATTGAATTTTAGATATTCCTATTTTTTTGAATCCGTTAAGTCCTAGTTGTGGGTAAATAGGCATGCCTAGAAGGGTCTATAGCTGCTCCTGTGGAAATTCAGTGCTGAGACTTTTATCTGTCTTTTGGCACTTTGGTGTTGAGAATTTTGTCTCTCCTGTGACACTTCGGTGTCGAGACTTCAGTCCCTCCTTAACACTTCGGTTTCGAAACTTCAGTCTTTTCCGGTCACTTTGGTGTCGAGACTTCGGTCTCTTCTGTATAAGTCTCATTACCCGCTTTTATAAATGGATTAGCAGTTATCTGGTTTTGTAATTCTAATATTTGATTGATTATGCCATAAACATTATTGTGTTCTGATTCTAAAGGGTTT
>JAOQMP010000009.1:22455874-22476719 GCA_027563575.1 Erythroxylum pedicellare | reverse complement strand
ATCTGATTCAAAACATACTGAGACATAGTATGTACCTTTCTTTTCAAACCAAGCTTTTCTTTTAGGACAATCTTTCTGGAAGTACCCAGGCTTCTTACAGAAGTGACATCTCTTATCTTTATTGATTCGGCCCTCATTAACTTTGCTGAGAGTTTTGTCCTTATCTTTGCCTTTCTTTCTTGGTTTATTTTCTTTAATCTCCCTTCCTCCTGAACTAACATGGCCTTAATCTCTTGAAGGTTTCATTTTTCTTTAATAGTGTTATAATTCACTTGGAACTGGCCAAATTCTAAAGGAAGTGAGTTGATAATAAACTGTACCAGAAAGGACTCACTCACATCCATACCCATAGATTTCAACTTTTTAGCTAGGTTTGACATATGAGTTACATGATTATGAATGAGCTATGACCAGTCAAACTTCTTGGTCGTTAGCTCACTCGTTAAAGTCCCTACTTGGACTTGTCAGCTATATCAGATTGGGAGTATTCCTTAAACTTTAACATGAACTCCTTTGTATTATCCGTCTTAGGCATTAATGGCTTCACATTTTCTACGATTATCATTCGCATCAAATTCAAACTTAGCCTATTAGACTATTCCCAAGCCTCATAATAAGACTTGTCAGCTTCAAAACTAGTTTCAATTATAGCTGCGGGTTTTACGTCTGAAACTATGACCAAGTCCAAATCTATTACACCCAGTTGAAATTGGATTTGTTCATAACGATCCCTATAGTTCGGACCGTTGAACTTGATCAAGTCATTGCCTAAACGAACAAATTAGTAGATGCTGCATATACAACATATAGCCCACACATTAATGCTTTGTGTAAACCTAAATGCATTCAAACTAACTATAAACTTTGATTATGCATTTAAATTCTCCTTTGAGTGAAATTTAAATACATAGTTGTAACCTATTATGATGAATGAATATAGTTCACTATAATGGACAATCAATCATATTCTAGTCAACATGTATTCTATCTTTGGTTATACAATCATATTAACTAAATATGTTGATAAAGTCCCTTTAATGTCATTAATTATAAGCAATGGTCCACCTTTGGGTGACCTCCTAGCATTATAATTAATAATCTCAGTTGTTCAATTTAATCTTTATGTCATCTTAACATCATATCATATTGAACAACTGAAACAAATCACAATTAAATGATTAACAATTTTCCAAGCTAGGCCACTTTGGTGACTAACAAGCTTTCCATGCAATAAACATTTAATTGTACAATTATCATACATGACAAAATTTAATTTAACTAGTTTGGTCACTTTGGTGATAAACAAACTATTCTAAATGTCCATAATGTCATGTATTACATTCAACATACACTAGGCAAATTTTATTCCAACTATTACATAATATAAAATATTCAAAGAACCAAAGAAATATATAATATGGAACTAATTTCCAAAATTGGTAAACAATTATGAATTAAATAATCTATTATAATTGGGCAATAAATATTTATTAAATCCATATTACCCTTAATGGCCCAAAACTTAAAAGAAATCAGCCTAGAAATTGCATTTGGGCCTGGAAGCCCGTCTGGCATGTGCAGAGCGCCTGAAAGGGTGAGGGCTAAGTCTAGCACGTGCACTACACACGCCAGACACTGCACAGTTCCCAGACAGGACATCCTCTTCCTCGCTCTGTTTCGTTTCTGTTTTAGTTTTTTTTTTTTACTATTCTAACTCTTCCTACGTTTTCCTCAAGAACATTGCTTTTATTTTTCTTTCTCTTTATACCACAAAACACCCCAAGCCTTACTAAGAGCATCTCTTGTTTTTGGTTTCTTTTCGTACCAATAACCATTCCAACCTTTTGTTCTTTCGATTCTCTCTAACCCATAACAAATCCCAAGCCTTACCTTTCTGTTTCAAGAACCAGGCTCTGCCGTTCTTTCTCAACAAGCATAAACATATCTTTTATGGAAATAGAAACTTTATCACAAATGAAACATGGCAGTATAAGCATAGAGGATGGTTCATTCAGTTTCCATAATCTACTAAAAGCAAAATACATAACCCATTTCATGGCAGTGCAACATCTTCATAGAGGAATTCATATAACATAAACAAAAACACAATCATAGCAATACACAGATAGATAACAAATCATGAATTATCAGACCCTGATACCAATTGTCAATAAATTTATGGATCAAATGATTTGCATACCTGTATTTATGATTGTTTATCGTGATGTTGATTTCCTTTAATCAAATTTTATTTCCTCTCATCTTCTTCCGTTAGAGAATTCTTCAATGGTTCAGAATCTTATGATTCAATAAGTTTTTTCAACTTATATAGCATCACCAATAGACATGTCCTTTGGTAAGTGGAAGAGAGAGGAAAAGGGTCTTTGACCCATTTGAGACCCATTCTGTAATACCCAATAACCATTATCTTGGGTGTGTTTTCATGGTACTCAAACTATAAGTTATATGGGACATAACATAGTCTAACATTGATATTGCTACTTGATCCCTGAGCTTGTTTATTTCTATCTCCATTATTTTGTTCTTATAAGTTTTTGCATTCGCTCGAGCTCTCTTCATCCTCCCAACTACCTCACTATCTCTACCTACTATTAAGACTAAGTAATTAAGGGAATTTTTGGTATTATGAATAAAAACCACTTCTCGCCTTCATTTTATAGTTTTAGAAATTGATTTTTAAAACCTATTTAAAACAATATCAACCTCTTTAACCTTTCTCTCTAATGGCTTCTACAGCAATTGATTGTACTCATCTTTGTTCTCCTCTTTTTCCAATTAAGTTTCCACCTCTACCCTTCATTACTGGTCCTTTAAAACCTAACCCACCATCAAACCCTAACCTAGACTCACCTCACCCCATCCCCAGCCTCCTGTTCCTTTGAACTCTCAACCCAAAACCTTGAACTAGAAGCAAGTTTTAGGAAATACCTCTGGCTATACTTTACAATACATCCCCCCCAATTAGAGAAGGCTTAGCCATTGTCTCTCCACCCTTAGAAGTGCTCAAGCTCAAAGTTTCTTCTTAGGAATCCACCTTAGTTGGATTTTTTATAGGAAAGAGACCTACTTTCCCTATTTTAAAGCTAAGGGCAATCAAATATTGGAGACCAAGAGGTTTGTAGGAAGTTCTTCTTAGTGAGGATCATTTGTTAATTTTTAGATTTAATTCCAAAAACTAAGCCTTCAAGTTAATCGAGGAGGAACCTTGGCACTTGAATGGAATACCGATATTCTTATAGATGTGGAAGCTAGGAATAATACTTAAGGAAGTCAAACAAAAACAAGTTCCCTTTGTGGATTAACTTTCATCAATCAATATAGAGTGATGGTTTATAAGGGGTCCCAAACTCTTGGCGACGTACATAGGCAATCCCCTATGAATGGATGAAGATAAATCTTTAAGGAGAAGCATTGGTTATGTCGGTTTATATATTAGTGATGATATTAATCAATAGCTCCTTGAGAAGTTATCATTGTTGAGCCTATGAGCCGGTGATGTTCTCATTGAGGACTCCATCAAAGTCTCTTACCAGTGGAGACTGTCTCTAGTACTGTAAGGAACGAAATGGAATCCTATTGAAAAGATCTTCTAAACTGATTACTATAATGAGCTGAGGAATGAGATTAACATTCAAGGTAAAAAGTCTAGCTCTAAAAAGCTTCCAATTAAGGAGAAAGTCGCAAACGAGAATGAGGAGTTATCTATCCCTTCTAGTCGCAAGTGAGAATGAGGTATCCAGTGTACTAGAGACATAACTAACTCCCAATAACAATTCAAGAAGAAGGGGAAACTAAACTACAACTTAGTAACCCTCTAGGCCCTTTGATGCCATTTAAGATGCATTTAAACTAGTAGAAAGAAGGAAATCTGGATGTAAAGCAAAGTCCATAGGAAGAAACATATTAGATGTTCAATGTTTGCGATTGTATGGAATGTTAGGGGGGTTAATGACCCTAAAAACATAAGATGGTGTATGAATGCATCAAATGATTAAAAAAAACATTTGGTCTTTTAGAAACAAAACTAGGGAAAGGAAGATGTATAAATCTATATATTTCCAAACCTCATTGGAAGCTCATAATAAACCATGACGTGCACCATCAAGGTAGAGTTATAGTGTCCTTTGATCCTAACTTTGTTTCAATTATGTATTAATAATGTACATACTAGTGCATCCATATGTTAACTGAGAATGTAGGAGTAGGAAAGTGTCAGTCCACTTTCATCTGTGCTTCCAACTTTGGATTCCAAAGATCCAACTTATAGAATAACCTATTATAATTTAAGAATTTTTTGAATAAGCCTTAGCCTATTATTGGAGATTTTAATAGCACAATACTATCCAAGGAATCATAAGGTGATAGGATCACAAGGAAACCATGCAATAAGTTGAGATTCTATTTACAGAATCTTAAAGAAACTAACCTTAACTTTATTAGAAGATACTACACCTAGTCAAATAATCAAAAGGCCTCATGGAGGGTGAGGAAGAAACTAGATCGAGCTATTTTCAACCTCCAATGGCTTCAAATTTTAAGTTGAGTATTCTTCAACAATAATCTTTGCTTAGGACTTATCACTACAGGAGTCTATGATCTTGTAGTTAAAAGAACAGGACCTACTCTATTCAGATTCGTCAACTATCTTATTGGAGTTAGTGGCTTCTAAGAATCAATGTTTAAGAGGTTGGAGTATCGGGTATAAGGTTGTGCCTTATTTCAATTCTAGAAGAAAATGATGAAGATAAATAAAATCTCAAATCCTTATAGATCAACATACACATGGGTACTTATAAAAGCAATAATTATGCTAAGGGGTCCTTTATGCAATGTCAAGACAATCTATATGCTTTTCCCATTGATTCCTCTCTTAATAATAAGAAGAAACTTGCCTTGGAAAATTATATGAAAGTATTAGTAGATCATTCATTACCCATGCAAAACTTAAGCATAATGTGGCTAAAAGAATGGGATTCAAACTTTATCTTCTTCCACATATCATTACTAACAAGAACGAATAGAAACATGATATCCATATTATATTCAAATAAGGCACACCTAGTCACTAGTCAAAATAAGCTTAAAACCCTTACAAAGGAGTCTTTATTTAAGGTAATGGGTACCTTAGGATTAGAAGTTTCACTTAACAACCTTCAAAGCTTAATTCCCATAGTTATATCTTTGGATTATAATGACAGATTACTAAGTTTATAGATGAAAACATAAAAAGGGTGGTCTTCTCACTTTATCTTCACAAAGCACTAGGACTTGATAGGTTCAATGTTTTCTTTACTAAACCACTTAGAGCATAATTAGGAATCATATTTGCAAGTATGTCTAAGAATTCTTTGTCAAGGAAAAAATGCTTAAGGTATGGAATTTCACTCATCTTTGTCTGCTCCTAAGGTTTAAACTCCATCTTCCTTGAGGGACTTTAAATCAATCTCTTGTTGTAACATTTTTTTATAAAATCATATAAAGTTATTAACTAATAAGATCAAGCACATATTACCTTATTTTATTAGTCAATCTCAAGCTACTTTATTAAAGGAAGAAGCATTAGCAGCAATGGGATGCTTGCACAAGAATTGTTAAAGAATTACCATATTAATGAATTAGGGGCAAATTATTCTATCAAAATTGACATACACAAAGCATTTGATTCTTTAAATTATGGTTTCATACTAAAGATATAACAAGCATTTGTATTCCCTAAGAGATTTATAACTTAAATTTCTAAATGTATAACCACCACTTCCTTCAATATACTGATCAACGTTGAAGCTTTCCAATTATTTAAGGAAGGTAGAGGTCTAGAATAAGGTGATCCACTTTCCTTTTACCTTTTTACCATCTACATTAAAGTCCTTAATTGTATCATTAAAAGGAATATGCTTGCTAATAATGGCTTTAAGTTTCACAAGAAATGTGGAAGATTTTTTGTTACATACCTTGCTTTTGTTGATCACCCAACATTGTTTATAAAGATAACGAGGCTTCAATGACTTGTTTTATGGGATCATTGGAGTCGTTTAGTGTATGTTCAATTATCTAAATAAACAAGTACAAGAGTTTATTAACCACTTCAATGCATATTGGAAGCTCATCTCAATTCCTATATGTGACATTAGGTATATCTCTTAAAGTAACCCCATATGCGTATCTTAGAATTCCAATATCTTCAAATAAAATCTCAAATTTGGATTATCAAGGTCTACTAGACATGATTAGAAGAAGAATTAGGGCTTAGACCTCTAAATGCTTATCATTTATAAGCATGTTATAATTGATATCTTTAGTGCATAGCAACTTGTATATGTACTAGTTTTCTCTTGTAATCTTCCGTAAGAAGCATTGTAAAGAAATTTACAAGTAGTTTAAGAGTTTTCTTTGGACTGGAAATGACTAATCTAAGCCTTTTGCCAAGGTAAGTTGGAAGGATATGTGCTTACCAAAGAAAAAAGGGGGTTGGGGCATCAAAACTACAAAAATGGTGAGCAAAACAATGATAATGAAGAAACTATAAATCATCATAAGTGATAAAGGGTCTCTTTGAGTGAAATGGATATATAAACATTACCTAGAGAGATCCAACATATGGACATTCAAAGTTGGATCTGACTTGTCCTAGAACTTATAACAAATATTGAAACTTAGGGTCCTCATTCAACCACTGATCAAGTATAAGATAAGTAATGGTGAAGCTACTTAGGGACTCCTTTATCTCCTCCCCAACTATGCTAGCCTAAGAGTTTTCTACCCTATTGATGTAAAAGTTAATTACTTAATCAAGGATGGTAGTTGTTACTGTAATAATAAAGGTGCTCAATTCTTCCAAAGTTATTTGCCATAATCCCTTCCTAACATTAAGAGGGAGGACTAAGTTATCTAGCTCAAGCACTCATTAGGCTTTTATCTAGCTCAAGCACTCATTGGGCTCCTTCACAAAAAGGTCATACTTAGATGTGATCAGGACTCATTCGACAATGGCGAGTTAGTTCTCTCTTATACAGAACAAAATGCTTATTCCTAAGATTCCTTTATCTTATGACTTGTAACTAAAGAAAGGCTAACCAATATGGATAAAGCTAGAATTTCAAGAAATCAATGGTACAAACTGTGCTCTACTAGCCAAATGCTTCATTCAACTATGCTTATTCAGGAAAGGTATGGAAGGAAACAAAAGGTTTTATTACTTGGGAGCCTTTGGTCACAAGACTGAAGGAAATCATTTAATGGCTCTCCTCTTTGCCTAGGAAGCAAAATGATAACAATCTCTTATATGGGCTAGTCCTTAGAAGTATAATGCATAGCATATGGATGGAAATGAACCAAAAGGCATTCAATAATAAGAGTTGCACCTTAGGACAAATCAAACAAGAAAACTTTAGGAGAAGAAAACAACTACTTATAGTTAAGGGACAAAATATTACCTTATCTTAACTAATAAGCATTAATTATAACGTGTAATTATATCTCCTATATACATACATGATGTTGAGACTGAGATGAGCTAAGTAAATGGTTAAAGATTTTATTTACCTTTCATTTATCATTAATACAATTCATTTACCTTATCAAGAAAAATATAATGTTAAGAACAAGGAGATGTTGTTGGAAATTGTGGAATGATTTTAGATACTGGTAATGGCTGCTGTCACTTTTGAAGCAACCAAAAATTAAAGAAAGATATGTTAATTGAGTGATTTATATAGCTACGAGTTAGTATTAAAAATATTTAATTTCCAATATATTTCAAAAATATTTCTATCTCGAAGATTTGTACCTATTTAAATTATTTTAAGTTTGTAAAATATTATATAAATGAGTCATATATTTTTATATTTATTCTTCGAAAACTTTCTTTTTAACTTCCTAATTGTAATTTCTTAAGACAAGCAAAAAATTAAAAATAATTTTAAAATAAAAGTATTTCATTTTGTCCTTATTTATTTTTAATTTGAAATTTTAAAAATTTTGTGATGAAATAATTATTTTATTTTCCTCTTTTCTATTTATGGATTTGAAGATGCTTGAATTTTAATTAATAAAGTTATGGTAGTGTTATATTTGAAAGCGTATATCTAAAAGTACTTCAAAATATTCAAAACAAATAATAAAATACTTTAATTAATAAAAAGATCTTTAAAAATAAAAATTACATAAAATATTGTGAAATTAAAACTATTTGATCATAAGCTCTCTTAAATTTAGGAGTTGTGAAACTTACTACTATTTTTAGAAAGATCTTTTAAATTTTAATATTATGTTCAGTTTCTACTATCATTGACCTTTAATTAAGCGCATTATAATATTAAGGACAATATTAGGAGTTAAATTAATGAAAGGTCATTAAGGTAGGTGATCAAAATTTTAACAAAACGCTCGTCTCAAGTTTTCCTATATTAGCAAACCCTCCATTAGCTAGTTTAACTAAGCTTTAATCCTCTAATTCCCACCAAAACATTTGACCATTACCCTGAAAAATCAGGACTCTACTTTCTCCATATTTTCTAAACTGTCGAAACTACCAAAAACATTCAATGGTTTAAACCAAAATCCACATGGAAGTCAGTCCTGACCCTCATAGCCATGCTAAGTGATCTTCGAGCTATAGTAATGCCCTTGTGAGCTTGGCACCTTGCTTAAACTATATTATTGGAAACACAAACACCCTTTCAACTTCGTGCTACTCGCAGTTAGCTAGTGATGTCCAAACAACACCACTACATCTTTGCTTGGTGCTCAACGGTTGTGGTTCCTAATAACCATGAACCAAACTCTTGCTTTGGCTCTACCAAGTGCAGACTCTGCCAAATATTAGTCGGTGTAAAGGTATGTTAAGAAGTGTGGAGGTTTAAAGAGAAGAGAATTGTTTAGAAGAAGAGGTTATATATTACTTGAACGATTTTAGTTTTAAGTACAAAGAGGTATTCATAGGTACAAAATTGACTCTTCATATTTAAGTACATAAACTTATTAATGAACCCAACTAAATAAATCATATATGAACTTAAAATCATACATGGACCAATATTTAATTATATAACTAATACATGAACATAATTAACTCATAATGATGAACTTAAATATCCATGTATCTAGAAAGCCAACTGATCAGTTCTTTTTCTTCTTCTTCTTCTTTTTGTGAGTAATTGAATCCAATATCTTCTAGCATTGTTTCTACATGTGGGAAAAAGTAGCTGCAAGTTCCCCAGCACCATTAGCTTCTCCACCAGTTGATACTTCTCCAACTACTCCTCTAACAGAGTCATCATTTGGTGATACACCTGAAGCTAGTATTACACCACCTACATCAAAAGCTCCTTCTATTTTTGGGTTCTATGAAATTGTAGAATTGCAATGGATATATAGTTTTGTTTGACAATGAAAAAAAACTAAGTGGCAATATAGTAGTAATTGGATTGATGTTTTGGTCCTTAAAAATATGCAGGAACTAGGTCTAAAATAGTACCATCAATAACAATCGAAACATCAAACGGAAGTAGTGTTAAAGCACCCTTTCAATTGATGCTCTTCATTCTATTCGTTGCATATTGGGGATCACCTCTTACCAAATTCTAGTTCTCATTGTTGTTAATAGAATGTTGCAACACTGGTCAATATTCTTCTACTTCGCTTATGCTTAAAGCTATTAGAGATGGATTTGTTATTATTTACAAGAGTTAGATTGCCTTATCGATTTTGTTTGTATTGATGAACAGTGAGTAATAAGAACCTGGTTCCTCGTATTGTGTAGAAAAATTGTTGTCCAACTCAGAAAATCTTTCATTGTTTATACTCAGGAAAGGTTTACAGAAATTAAAAAGAAAAATACAAACACAAAAAGAGACTTGAACTGAGCATGTTCAGTTTCCAAATACTTGCTTTAAGAGAGTAGGGACTTAGAGTGAGAAACTTCTAGAGCGAGAAAAGGCAAAAAAAATTATGCGAGCTTCCCATCTGTTTCCTTCCACTGGTTCGATCATCTTCTCCACATGTTGGGATTCCCATGGCATCCCTCGACCCGAAGGGCCACCTTCCAAAATGTTGATATACCACGAAATGCGAGGACGAGACACCACCACGTCTGAAGCACTCTTATAGTGTAGCCTTGACCGGGGGCACGCCAGAAGCTAACACCAGTGAGGACAAAGCCTGGCCTTTAAAGGACCCCATTGAACTCAAAGAGGGGGATATCGCCAGCTAACGGGAGAGGATAAGGGTGGTATAGCGTTGTCCCAGAAGTTCAAGATGAAATTAGACAAACTCTGGACACAAGCTGTGGTTGTCAAGCTTTTGGGATGGAGGATAGGCTTCTAAAATTTAGCAACCTAGCTGAAGAATTTGTGGAAACCACCCATTTCGTGGACTTAGAGCATGAATTTTTTTTTAGATACGTTTCATAGAGGAGGATGACTATCTCCATGCCCTCACCAACGGACTGTGGATCATCTACGACCAGGCGCTCTTGGTGCAGCACTGGATGCCATCATTCCAACCGACCCAAAGCCAGCTCCACCGCTCCGTCATCTGGATCCGACTCCCAGACCTTCCTATAGTGAGGTACCACCTTGGCATACTAAAGACTATGGATGATCTCGTGGGAACTACAGTATGTATAGATGAAACCACCTTCTTAGCGCAGCGAGGAAACTATGCCAGACTCACTGTCGACATTGACCTATCCTCACCGTTACGGACCACCGTGCATCTCGACGAGGAGTATGAAGGCCTGTCGCACATCTATTACTCGTGCGGCAAGGTAGGTCACAAAGCACCTGGCTATCCGTAGAAAAAACGAGACCCACCAACACAGCCAAAATGACCCAGAGAAGGACGAGGATCGTCAGAGATGGAGGCAGCGGCGGCAGCAACTCCTGGTCCACCAATGATAGGAAACGTTGCAGGCAAGGCAACAGTCGAATTTTCTAACGGGTATGGACCATGGGTGAAGGTTCAATGCAAACCAAGAGCATCTCCAAACTTTCAAAAGCAGGCTAAGCAATGTACAGGACTGGGAAACAATCAAGAGTCCCTTCAGAGAAGAGGATCGAGATACACCCTCCTGTCATAATAGGACCTCTTGGAAACAATTGAAGAGACAGTGTCAGAAGCCCTACTCACAAACAACGTGCTGGGCTGGAACTAGACTAGAATTAGCTAATTTAATAGGCAAGGGAAAGTAACCCTAAAGAGCCCAATTGGTTAGTTCTAATGGGCCCAAACCCATAAAGGGGCCCAAAGGCCAAACCCAGTAAACCAAAAGGGAAAGTTCCAGGCCTAGTGGGCCCCAGGAATAGGAATAGGTTACAGTCCCACACATCCAATTACATCCCAATAGCAGAGAAAAAATATAGCAATTGAAATAGCTACTCACTCGAAAATGGTATGTGATAGCCAGTTACTTGGGGATAGAGAACTGGTTGATGAAGAGAGGCTCTAGTTACTGGACGGCATTGAGGTCCAGAGGGAAATCGGGCCTCTCAGTGAGGATACTGAAATGCTCCACACCGACCCTCCAGACATAGCAGCTGGAGAGGGAAGCCCAAACCCAATCCATCAAATGCACTATAAAGAGGTGCACGCAACATAGTCTCAGACCGAAGGAAACCAGGATACTTCCACTGGAGGTACAGCTCTTCATTAGCCCGATTTTTCTTTATGTCGCTTTTAATTTGGAATTGCCAAGGGGAAGGACGGCAGAAAATCTATGCCATATTTCGTAATTACATTAGGCACTTTAAGCATGGTATCCTCATTTTGATGGAAACCCAAATTAGTGGAACTAGGTCCCAAAAAGTCGTCATTGCTTTGGGATTTGATTATTCTTTTAGGGTAGAGGCAGAGGGTTTCTCAGGAGGGATATGGCTTCTCTGGAAAGAATCTTTCAATATCTCAATAGTGCTAACCCACCACCAATTTATCCATACAAAGATCCAATATGCTTCTTACCCTTTTAACTTTATAGTGGTTTATGCAATCCTGCAAACCACTTCCCAAACCTACCTCTAGCCGTGTTTGAAATCGGTAGGAAGTCATACTCATAATCCGCGGCTCGTAGGTGGGGATTTCAATGCAAATTTGGAGTTAGCTGATAAACGAGATAGATCTAAGAATACACAGGTAGTGAACAAAAGGTTTTAGGATTGGGTGTATGAGTGTAGCCTACAAGTTCTAGGTTTTATAGGTTTCAAGTTTACATGGCACCGAGGAATGGTTCAAGCTAGGCTGGACAGAGTCTTTGGCTCGATGGCTTCGCTACAAGCCTTTCCTCAAATAGAGAACCATCACCTACCCTTCCCTATGTCAGATCATTGACCCATGTTGATTCATCTGCACAGACACACTCCGAGAGTAATTGGTTCCCCAGCCTTTTGTTTCCAAAATGCCTGGCTTACTTACCCAGGGTTTGCTGAAGTAGTCGAACAGCATTGGTTACCAACCAAGAAGACAATGAGTAAATCATTAACCCTCTTCTCCCTTCAACTCAAGCGTTGGAATAGATCATGCTTTGGTAATATTTTCCATCAGAAAAAACATCTGATAGCAAGGCTTTAGGGAATCCAAAGGGCCATGACAAAGGACAATTTAGATGCACTCTTAAACTTGAAGGAACAATTAAGTGAGGAATTGATGTAGGTTCTATGTGAGGAGGAAATCTATTGGCATCAGAAAGCCCGATGTGACTAGATTTTAAAGGGAGATAGGAATACGAAATACGACTATACTCTCATGCTCTCTAAAGGGAAGAAGCTACAGATAGAGCGACTTGCTGATCCTCAAGGGGTTCTGATTTCTAACCCAGTACAACTGAGCAAGTTAGCCAGGGACTTCTTCGTCATATTGTATACACAGGAAGATGGGCCTATACAATGCTACCCAATTTCAGGAGCATTTCCTCAGCTCTCGGTAGACAAACTGCATGATTTGACCCATCCAATCCACGACGTTGAAATCAAGTCAACGGTGTTTGATATGAACCCAAATAAAGCCCCAAGAGTAGATGAATTTAATGCCCTATTTTTTCAGAAGCAATGGGGGCAGGTCGGGCCAAAAGTGATAGAGTATGTTAAGGAAGTATTCAGGTTGGAATGTTGGGAAAAAGATTTAGATCAAACCATTCTAGTCCTGATCCCTAAAGTTCCCTCCCTGTGGACTATCGCGCAGTTTCGACCAATTAACCTCTGCAACATACTATACAAAATAATTTCCAAAGTTCTTGTCAATCGATTAAGAAACCACATGGATTGGCTAGTACAGGTTCCCCAAAGCAACTTTATACTAGGCAGACAAACAACAGATAATATTATCATCACTCGCTCAGGAAGTCATACATTCGATGTGAAAGAAGAAGGGGAAGACCGAATTTTTAGCAATAAAGGTGACCTTGGAAAAGCGTATGATCGACTCCAGTGGGATTTTATTCAGAATACTTTAGTGGACATCGAGATTTCAGAAAATTTAATCTTGATCATCATGAAATTTGTGACGATGGTAATTTTGCAAGTCGCGTGGCAAGGCACAATGACTGACCCATTTAGCCCTTCACGAGGTATTAGGCAAGGCAACCTGCTTTCGCCTAACCTCTTTGTCCTATGCATGGAAAGACTCGTACAACTTATTTTGACAAAGGTAGACCAAGGAATATGCAGACTAATAAAATTGAGCCCTACTAGGCCTTAGATATCTCATTTCCTCTTTACAGACGACCTAGTCCTTGTTGTGAAAGCCACGGATTCTCAAACCCATGCATCATAAGAACTCTGGAAGAGTTTTGTCAGGTTTCTAGCCAAAAAGTGAATACGGACAAAACTCAAATTTTCTTCTCAAAGAACATATCCCCAGAACTCGAGCGTAGAATAAGTCAAGCCCTGCATATATCTCGTATGAACAACTTGGGGAAATATCTAGGAGTCCCATTGCTACATGAGCGGTCATCTAAACACACGTATCAACACCTCCTAGATAATGCACGACAGAAACTTGTAGGATGGAGGGCAAGGGTACTATCTCTAGCGGGAAGAGTTACCTTAACCCAGTCTATGATAGTGGCCCTGCCCACTTATACGATGCAAACAGTTAGACTCCCAAGGCAGCTTTGTGATGACTTAGAGAGACTCATGCGAGATTTTGTCTGGGACTCAATGGGTGAGCAAAGGAAAAGGCATCTAGCTAACTGGAAAACAGTGTGACAACCCAAAACAGTGGGGGGCCTGGGCTTTAAACTAATCCACTCTTCCAACGATGCATTACTGTATAAATTAGGTTGGGCGTTGATTACACAACCCCAAGCTTTATAGGTTCAAATTTTAAGAGCTAAATATCGCGTTGACCCATACCACATCCCTCCTACAATAGAGAGGCTCAGGGCTTTAAGCATTTGGAGGGGAATATCTGCAACTTGGCAAAAAGTTCACAAAGGACTAAAATGGGAACAAGAAAATGGATGGAGAATCCTATTCTAGATGGATAATTGGGTAAAAGACTAGGCACCACTTATTTATGTGGCGACCTCCCCAATCCCTGAAAGCGTCCTCTACGCCTTTGTTGCGAATTTTAGGAATGCAAATAGCACCTGGAAATGGAACTTGTTCCAGCATTACTTCCCTTCCTCAGTTAGCCTGGACATCGCGGAGACCCCCACTACTGCAGATAGTACAACAGAAGACACTCTCCAACAGGGACAAGTAGCACATGGACGGTTTACAGTAGTGTCATCATATGAATTAATCAAGGGAGTATCACCGATGCACAAAGTAGCCTCTGGGAATTAATATGGAAATGGGCAGGGCCCTAACGGATTAGGGCATTCCTTTGGTTAATGGCCAAAGAAAAAATATTGACCAACCAACAAAGAGTGACCCATCACATTGCTATGGATAGCATGTTTCACAACTATGGACAAGAAGAATCCACTCTACACGCCATTAGGGATTGTCCGAGAGTTAAAGCCTTCTGGGCAAAATTCCCCCCGGAGATAGTGGATACGAAATTCTTCCTACAAGATAAGGTGCAGTTGGTGAAATCCAATCTTACGAAGCACCACCAAGTGAGGCAATTTGACTGGACTTCTCTCTTTGGAGTAGCCTGCTGGTTTCTATGGTACTGGTGAAACAAAAGTATGTTTGACACTGACTTCATTTGGTTGGAAGCATGTGACAGAGCCATCCTGGAGTACATTGAATGGATATAATGGGAAAGGGTTGCGGCAAGTTGTGTGTTTCCAATCCAAGGATTACCCATAGGTAGGTTAGTTGGGTGAACCAAACCACCAGAGGACTGGGTTAAGTTAAACACCGATAGGGTAGTAAAACAAGGAGGAAACATCAGTGTTACTGGGGGATACTTAGAAACTGGAACAGTTAGTGTTGGGGTGGGTTTATACAACACATTGCAAGAGGATCGTCGCTCTCTGCAAAACTCTAGAGAGTCCAATCGGGTCTCACTCTGACTTGGACACTAGGATATTGACGAGTCATCGTAGAAGTGGACTCCCTTGAAGTTATAAACATATTGTCTTCATCCAATACAGCTTTATCTGATGAGCAAATTTTGGTGACAGGTACCGAGGATTACTCCAACGAGCTTGGGAGGTGCAACTTCAGCATGTCCATCGTAAAGGGAACCAATGTGCAGACCACCTGGCCTCAATCGCAGCCCTAGTCAGTCCAGGATTGCATATTCTCTAGGAGCCTTCGATGATAGTATTGGAGTTAATTCACAGGGACAAGCAAAGCGCGTTGTACCGCCAAAATATGCGCTAGTTAGCTTGTAATTGGTTTTTGGTTTTATCTTTCCTTTGTTCGAAAAAAAAGAACAGGATCTACTCGTTTGTACTTCAATCATGGAATCATGTGAGAAGTTCCGTTGGAGATTTCGGATTTCCACATTCTGCTACTAGCAAAACCGTTGAATGAAGTCAACTTAGCACTATTTACTTGCCAAAGATTGCAGAACAGAAAAGAAATTCAAGTATAAACACTGTTTTTAATCTAACGAGCTTCATAATTTAATAGCTCCCTGAAATCATGAGCCACATTATAGCACTAATGCCATTTGTGGAATAGGATTTTAACCGAGGTGAAAAATGTGCTCACCTCTGCCTCCAAATTTAATAAACAAATTTGCGAACTGAACTAAAAGGTAGTAGGAGACTGTTAAATTATTTAATGGCCCATGTCACTTATAGATTTGACTTTAATGAAAAGAGTCTAAGATAATGGTTATTAGGTATTAAAGAATTGATCTCAAATAGGTCCATGACTTTTTCCCTCTCTCCTTTAAGAATAAAATGCAACGAAAGACATGATGGTTGTTTGTTCATATGTTTTAGAAAACTATCACGAGAGGTTTTGGAACCATTGAGGAAACTAATCAAAGAAGATAAGGTAGAAAGGGAATCAATCCTTACAAAAACTATCATGGATTTAGGTATGTCAAATGTTAATCGATCATGCATTATAAGTTTTCAAAGATTACTTCATACAAATTAGCAATCTTTCTTAAAAAAGGATGCCCACCATTTTGCCTACGGAACCTATATAGAGCTAATCCTTAAGTTTTGATCCAACCAATACTTACTGTAGAAATATGATTTTTATTATATAAATCAAAAATAATATCCATAATTTTAATAACTTGAATAAAAAATTGTTACATATTACGTTCCTAATGTGGAAGATGCTATTTTTGAAAAGAGAACGAGAAATTTTATCGTGTTCTCTGTTAAAATTAGTTTATCTCTTAACTTTTTTGTCGTTACAAAAACTTCATGAAAAATAATTTATTGTCTTAATTAGTAGATATATATATATATATATATGGCCATTAATTTGGGCTACATTTTAACATTTTTTCACTTGACCTAATACTTCAAACTTATTTTAGTACTATAAACACTAGGCACGCATAAATAAATCTCTTAATATCTTCATAATTTACTGACATTTAACCACATAATGCAAGCCATGACAATCATACACTTCAACTTCGCGTACTTCCTTTCATACACCATAACACTAATAATTTATTAAATCACGTAACATAAGTAATATATAAATACCATATAGGTCCATATTAATATCTTATAGAAAATTTTATTTCTTATTTAATAACATTTACATGTGCACATTCATAATAAAAAAAAGAAAATTGTTAATCAGAAACTTTATTAAGCCCAAAAGTGATAAAAAGTTATCAAAAACAATCATCAATATAACTAAGGCCCATTCTTTGAACATGTTCCTTAAATATCTTTGGTGAAAAGCCTTTAGTTAAGGGATACGCAATCATAAGATCTATCTTAATATGTTCAATACACAATATTTGTTACTAAACTTCCTCCTTTAAGTCAAAATATTTCAACTCCATATGTTTAACACCTCTAGAGTACTTATTATTCTTGGAAAAGAAAAGTGTTATAGAATTATCTCAATAAATTAGCAATGACATAGTAATGATGTCAATAACCTCAAGCCCTGAAATTAAGTTTTGCCGCCATAAGGCATGAATTGTAATCTCAAAACAAGATACTAATTCTACTTCTATAGTGGATGAAGCAATGACAGATTGTTTAGTACTTTTCCATGAAATTGCTACTTCTATTACTAGAAACGCATAGCCAAACGTTCAATAAATCCACTAAAATATGAATTTGAATGTTCAGTTACTTCTAATGAATTTGATCTTCTATATATGAGCATATAGTCTTTTGTTCCTTAAAGATACCTTAAGACTTTCTTTATAGATTTCCAATAGTCTATACCATGATTGCTTTGATATATGCATAACATTTCAACTGCAAAACTAATATTAAGTCTTGTGTATGTTTGCAAATACATCAAACTACCAACAATTGAAGCATATGGAATTTATTTCATTTGTTACGTTCCAAATCATTCTTTAGACATCACAAGAGACTAAATTTATCCCCTTTATATCAAGACAATTCCTCTTGAACATTTGTTCATATTAAATCTCTTAAGAATTCTTTCAATATAGTATTTCTGAGATAACCTTACTAGTCCTTGTGATCTATTTCAGAAGATTGAAATTTCTCTCACATTGGATGCCTCTTCCATAACTTTCATATCAAAATTCTTAGAGAGAAAATATTTAGTCTTATATAATATGTCCAAAACATTAGTTGTAACTAAAATATCACCAACATGTAGAACGAAAGATATAAACTTACTCCCACTAATCTTTTGGTAGATAAAAAATCAATAAGATTTTCTTAAAAATCAAAAGATGTTATGGTATCATTAAACTTAATATACTATTGTCAGAAAGCTTATTTAAGTCCATATGTTGATTTCTAAAGTTTACACACCATGTGACCCTTTCATTTTACGGAAAAAGTTTAATATTGATCCATATAAACTTCCTCCTTAAGAACACCATTTAGAAAGGAAATTTTTCATCCATTTGATGTAGCTTTAAATCAAAATAAGCCATTAATGCCATAAATATTCTCATTGAATCATTCTTTGAGGCAAGTACAAAAGTCTCTTGAAATCAATATCATCTTTTTGAGTATATCCTTTGGTAACAAGTTTAGCTTTACACTATTAAATATTGTTATTCAAGTCACATTTGGTCTTACAAACCCTTTTGCATCCGTCTTGTTTAGATTCTTCTGGCAAATCAATAAGGTACGGGACATTATTTTGTTCCATTAAATTTAACCCATCTTTCATAGCATCAATCCATTTGTCAAACTTATCACTTTCTATGGCTTGTGAAAATGAAACAGGATAATTATTAATGCTATAATCAAATTCTGACTCTTATAAATAAACAACATAATCATCAAGAATATTAATCTCCTTATTTTTATAAGTTTATTCAAAGTTATTCCACGTGGTTCATTTAAATTAATTAGTTGTAAGTTAGTTTCTTCATGAGGTGTCGTTTCATCTAAGTCTTGTCTAGAATTATTTTGTTCTTCCAACACTGGGACATTATTTAGTATAGATGTGGATACTAAAACGTTTATAGGTAATGGAACATTAACCCTTATTTCACTACTATCCACAACACTTTTTTCAATACTCCCACTAACTTCACCATTTTCAATGAACTTGGCATTAGCTATTTCAACAATTCTTGGACTATATTTTAGACAGTAAAACCTATACCCTTTAAATTTCTTTAAGTGACCACTGACTATTCAAGAATCTAATTTCTTTTCTTTTGGATTATAAACTCATGCTTATGTTGGATAACCCTAAACATGCAAGTGTCTCATACCAGGTTTCCTTCCAATCCATAACTCAAAAGGAGTTTTAGGCACTGCTCTACTAGGAATCCTATTTAGCAAATACACAGCAATTTTAAATGCATGTATCTACAGGATTTTAGGTAATGAAGAATTACTAGTCATATCCCTATCCATATCTATCGATGTCCTGTTATGCCTTTCTACCACACCATTTTTGTTAAGGTGTGTTTAGCATAATATACTGTGCACATATGCCATATTCTCAAGAAACTTTATAAATGGACCTAGATATTGTCTTAATTTATCATATTTTTCATAATATTCACCACCTCTATCAAATCTTACAATTTTTACTTTTTTATCTAATTACCTTTTAACCTCATTTACAAACATCTCAGGGGCATTTACAACTTGAAATTTTTCATTAAGAAAATAGACATATTCATAACATTAAAAATCATCTATTTAGGTGATAAAATATTTTTCTCCACTAAAAGTTGGAGTCTCAAAAGCTCTATATATAATTTTTTGTATAATTTCAAGGGGTTGAGTACTTCTTGTGGCTCTTTTTTTATTATGTTTATTTTACTTTTCCTTAAGGTAATCTACACGTATACTGAGATCAGTAAAATATAAATTCGGAAAAATTTCATTCTTTTCCAATCTTTCCAATCCTTTTTTAGATTTATGACTTAAAAATTTATGTTACAAGTAAGCAAAATTATTATTCATTATGCTACTCTTAGCTTTAATGGTATATATAATAAATAGAAAATAGGGATTTAAAAAATTTGACATCAAGTTTCAAGTTATATAAACCATAGATAAAAATTCTATAACCAATAGTGAAATTATGTTTAAATAAACTAAGGGTTAATTACAAAAAAAGCCCAAACTTTTGTTAATTTTTCAATTATAGCCCAAACTTTAAAAAGTAGCAATAAAATGTCCAAACTTTCAATATTTTTCAATTGTAGCCCAAACTTCAAAAAGTGACAATAAAATGCTTAAACTTTCAATTTTTTTCAATTCTAGCCCGACGTTATTTGTTGTTCTCTCGATGCCCTTAGTCGTTAGCCGTTAGCCCTTAGCCCTTAGACCTTTGTTTTCTATTTTTTCTTATAATGTCCCAAACTACTCTCACATTACAACGTACTAAACTAGTAAGGTCCTCATTTTTAATTCGTTCTCCTAATGTCCTTAGTATGAGGGCATCAGTGCTGCATAATCTAAAAATTGAAGGGTGAGGGTGTCGAGAGAGCAAACTGAAAATGAAGGAAAAAATTGAAATCAAAACATAAGGTCGTCAAGGCTACATAATCTGATTTAGGCCATTTTTAAACAACGATATCCTTTTAATTATGTGATTAAACGACATCATTTCATTAATCTTTATTTGATGTGTTAATTTTGACTAACGTGTATTAATAGTTAAGGTTTATGAAATACGTGACAAGTCACGTAAGCAAACTTAACAAAAATACTAACATCAAGCCAGAATTGAAAAAAAATTGAAAGTTTGAGCATTTTATTGCTATTTTTTGAAGTTCAGGTTATAATTGAAAAAATTATAAGTTTGGACATTTTATTGCTACTTCT
>JAOQMP010000009.1:22433210-22450727 GCA_027563575.1 Erythroxylum pedicellare | reverse complement strand
GTGTTTCAGGACGTGCTAGCACACCACAGCCGCAGCCCGGATCGTGCATACTCGTGTGGATACCGGTAGAGGGCATTTGCACATTGCAGTGTCTTGGAATCTGAAAAGAATCAACTCACCCACGGCATAAAGGTATTTTCGTACATCCTAAGTATTTTCGATTATACTTCATGTCGTTGTATGGTCTTTTCCGCAATGTATTGTGAATACTCTGACTGTACGCGATCCAACAAATAGTTAATAGTAAAATTTAACAGTGTCCAAATGAAGTTTAAAATATTTGTTAAGGCTTTCTGCAAATTTGACAATATTTGAACTTTTTTTAATTTGTTTAACAAATTTTTCTTTTTAAAAAATAATAAGCTCCATATCAAATATGTTTAAAATGATTACCAGCAATACATTAGTGTATAATAAACTTTTTAAGTCAAAATTTTAAGTGTATAATTTTTAGAGACATAACATATTAATGCAATTAAATTCTCTCATTAACTGGAATACATATATAGACATTTGTCATAAATTTTGATATATGTAATATTACAAAATGAAAATAGATATATTCTATATTTTATTCATATTTCAAGAAATATAATTTATGTCATTTAAAGTGGTTATCTAATTAAAAACTTTACTTTGATATTTCAAATTTTAAACATAATCTACAAACTAGTTGCATCACTAAAAAAAATTGATAAAGGAATTAAAAGAGTGATCAAGTAGCCAAAAGTTGTAATTTTTATTGATCAAAAATTGTTAAAAAAATCCTAATTTATACAAAAGGATGTTGAGATAAAAGTAAGATTTATATGAGACTGAAAAACTATATAACAGTTTTAAATAAAAAAAAGAAATAAAAGATGTAGAATCTATCTGCTATCATCTCTCTCTCAAGCTCACAGTTGTAAAGATGATAATGGGTCTAGCAAAGCTTAATTGGACTTGGATAATCCAAAGCTTGGCTCGATTTTGTTTGTAATTTTTAAGCTTCAGGTCAGGTTTAGGTAACCTCAAGCCTGAAAATATAAAAGCTCGATTGGATTTGGGCTCAGGTGCCATGTCTACATGAGTGCATCAATGGTGAGCTTTTCTCGAAGTTAGCAAAAAATAGAAGAAACTAAGGGCTTAGCATCACCAATTTGTTCAATAGATGAAATTTGTTTCATGGAGAGAGCCTTTTTGGCAACTAAGTCCTGAACAAAATGAATGTTGAAAAACACGATTAGTAGTAATAAAGTTGCACCAAGATTATCACATCATAAAGTAGGTGTGAAACCAGTTAAGTTCTCCAAGTAATTAAGTGATCCAACATAGTTTTAAAGTAGAAAGTGTAATGTTTATATATTCAACTTCAATACCATAGTGAGCAACAATAAGTTGTTTCTTAGCACTATAAGATATGGGATTAGAACTAAAAAAATATGCAATAGATTGAAGTAGAATGTCTATCATCAAGACAAGAGAAAGCAGTTAGGATGAGAGGGTGGTTTTGGATAAGTGTAAACCATGAGATGGTTTGGATCATAGGTATTATAGGATCCATATGAATGTCAATAAGGTAGTGTAAAAAGTGGGATACTTTGTTAATAACAGATTGGATGTTAAGGCGAGTGAGGCTAAGATAGTGAAAGGCTCCAACTGTGCTTTGGTATTCAATGGGACCAATAAGTGGGGTGCCTTATGGTTTTTGGATAAAGGTAAGGTAGATGTGATGGGTTTAGGTACAAGTTTGGAGGAGTCAAAGTTGGTATAGGTGAGAATGTCCTTAATGTATTTGGTTTGGGTTAAAAGAAGGCCATTTGTTGTGGTTATATCTTTAATACCAAGAAATTAATTAAGAAGTCGAGGTCTTTAATCATAAAAGTGGTGTGGAGATCATCAATAAGTGTTTGGATAAAGGTTTATGAAGAACTAGTCACCAAGATATCATCTGCATAGACTAGAGGAAAGTGGCACGAGAGGTTGAAGAGTGAATAAAAGAAGAGGTAACAGATTTAGATGACACAAAACCTAACTTAGTGAGCTTTTGACCTAATCTATAAAACCAAGCTCGAGGTACTTGTTTAAGACTATAAAGGGTTTTGTGCAGGTAACACACATGGAAAGGATGGTAAGAGTCAACAAAACCATGGGGTTAGCTTATGTAAACAGGCTTCTAAAGAGTATAGTGAAAAAAAGCATTATTAACATCTAATTGAATGATGTTAACAATGCTTAGGGTAAGAGTAAGAATGATGTGGATAATGTTTGGTTTAACAATATGACTAAAAGTGTCAGTGTAGTTAATTCTAGAAGATTGACGATAACCTTTAGCAATAAGGAATGCTTTGTATTGATCAAGAAATCCATCATATTTGTGTTTGGTTTGGAAAATCCATTTACAACTGACAACACTTACATTAGGTGGTGGAACAATAAAGGTTTAAGTTTGGTTACAATGAAGAGCAATGAACTTATTAATCATAGCTTTGCTATATAAGGGAATTTATTGGCATGACTGAATGCAGTAGGTCAAAATCATAAGGATACAAAATACTGACAGTGTTAGTGATATAATTAGAAAACTTGGAGGATTGTGAAAACAATCATAAGTTCGAGGGATCATAGGATGTAGTGGTGGTGATAGTGGAAAAGATGGTGAGAGTCAGGAAGTTAGTAAGGGTGGGGTAGCAGAGGTGTAGAAGCAGTAGGAGGTAGGAGGGGTTGTTATAGGTAATGAAACTAGTAAAGGTATGTTGATTTGAGAAGGTGATGATAAAGTAGGATCGTTGATTGAAGTTTTAGCATAGAAAAACTTAGTTTCAAGGAAACAAACTTGTCGAGAGATATAAATTTTATAGATTCGAGGGTCAAGGCAATGTTAGCCTTTATGAATAAAAGAATATCCTAAGAAGATATTGGGTATGGATTTTTGGTGTTAGTTTATCACTATGAGTGGAGCCAAGAAAGGGAAAACATGTGTAATTTAAAATTCAAACAACAACAATAACACTCAGTATTAATTCCGCTAGACCCCGGGGTCTAAAAAGGTCCAATAATATGCAGCCTTACCCTAACTAGTATAAAGACTATTTCTAAATGACTCATATGTAAAGATAGAGAGAGAAAGATAAAGAAATAATAATAAGAGAAGGATGTATAAAAAGGAGAAAGTTAAGACTAATAATATTAATAATGTGAATATTAGTAAAAATAACGGTAAGAATAATAATAATAATGATAGTAATAATAATAATAGTAATAGTAAGAATAATAATAATAATGATAATAGTGATAATAAGATTAAGAATGACAATAAGAATACTAGTAGTAGTAGTCTAGGTGGTGGTGGCGGTGGTGGTGGTAGTAATAGTAATAGTAGTAGTAGTAGTAGTGCTACTACTACTACTACTAATAAAAAAAAATTTAAGCTAAATCCCTAAAAGGTAAGTACTACTTATTTACAAGTTTATGTTAACTACAAGAAGAATTACAAGAATTTCTTTAAGCAGGGTCCTTTATCTGGACGTTAGTATGCCAAAGTTTCCTATTGCAGGTTATATCATCAGTAATTTCCAACATTTCCATATCATTCTTAATCATCTCCTCCCAATTCTTCTTAGGCCTCCCTATTTTCCTCTTACAATCTTTAAGTACAATCATCTAACATCTTCTTACTAGAGCGTCTGGGTGTCTCCTCTCAATATGTATAAACCACCTAAGCATTGTCTCTCTTAATTTGTCAATAATATTGGCTACGTTCAATATGGATCTTATCATTCCATTCCTGATCTTTATCCCTTCTAGTAAGGTTGCACATCCATCAGACCATCCTTATCTCCATCACCAGTAGTTTATGATTATACACTTGTTTGATGGTTCAACATTTTGCTCCGTAAAGCATTGCTAGCCTAATCATTAAACAATAGAATTTTACCTTTAACCTTAAGTGGTATCTCCTTATCACATAGAACTCCTGATGCACTTCTCCATTTAATCCACCCAAATCTGATTTGGTGAACTATGTCTTCATCAATATCTCCGTTGCTGTGGATGATAAAGCCCAAATATTTAAAACAGCTCTTTTATACTATAACTTTTGAACTAATCTTTACCTCCACATTGGTAACCAATCTATGTCCCAAAAATTTACAGTTTATATACTCCCTTTTCGTCCTACTCAATCTAAGTCTTTTCAACTCTAACGTATCCATCCAAAGTTCAAGTTTGGAATTAACTCCTCTTTTGTCTTATCCACTAAAACAATGTCATCAACAAACAATATACACCAAGGCACATCCCTTTGAATATTCTTGGTGAGTTCATCAATCATTATTGCAAACAGAAAGGGGATCAAAAAAGAGCCTTGGTGTAGCCCAATATCTATAGAAAAATGCTCTGTATCCCCTCCTATCATCCTTACTCTAATTTTTAAACCTTCATACATATCCCGAATAATTTGTATATAGGTCATAAGAACTCCTTAAACACCTCTACATGATTTCTCTTGGTACCCTATTATACGTCTTCTCTAAATCTATAAAAACCATGTATAATTTTCATTATCTTTAGCAACAAATAAAAGATTTGTGGTTTGTGGAACAATCAAAACTTCTTTCATCAAAAAGATGTATGGTTTTTTTTATAGTGGACAGTGTTACGAGTCCAAAGTAAGAGATAGAGAGAGTGTTACTATTATCAATAACTACTTGATTATTACCTTGATATGATGTTATGGATTCAACGAATTATGAATTTCCAGTCATATAAGCAGAAACACAAGTGTTAATTGTCATTAAATAATGTCACCGAAAGTAAGTGGGTATATGTTAGGGTTTGACTCAAGGTTTATGATATCAAAGACAATATGAAGGTTGTTATGGTTAAACTATTGGTTAAATTAGTTATTTTTAGAGTTTAAGTACCTAATTAGTAATTAAACAAATTACAATAATTGCAAATTTGACGTAGGGGTGTTGAGTAAATATGATGGTAGTTTGGATATAAGTTTAGGTTATGATGGGTTTGAGAAAGAAGAATTGAGCTTGGGGTTAAAGTGTTGATAGGCCTGAGAATGAAGACAATTAAAGGAAATGGATCCTGGGCTTAGGTTATGGGATCTTGGATAATTTGGGTTTGGTGACCCATATTAATTTGGGGTGCTGAAATTCTCAAAATCATTTAACGATTGAGAATTTGGGCTTATCAAACTTGATGAAGAGAAACAAGTCAAAGAAAAGCAATTGAACTCCAAGATGGATAAAAGAACAAGACTTGTACATTTCTAACTAATTTCAAATGAGGAGATTACTTAGATATTTATAGGACTCTAGTAAGAAAAAGTTTATCCCTTAATTAATTCCTAATTCATGAACTATACTACAAAATAGGAATATTTAAAATAGACATGAAAAACGAGGAGCCTTTTACATAAACCATACATTGTATTTAGGAAAATATATTTTTGTTTAGGTTGACTTCTTAAAAACAAATATATAGATTTGGAAGTTTAGTACACTTTCTTCCAAAAAAATTACTTTAATTTAACACTCCTCCTTAAAGTGATTTTTTGGAAATAATTCCAAGTTGAAAAAGAAGCATCTTAAACGATCCTTTGGAAAGTGACTTGGTGAAAATGTTAGCAATGTTGTCTTGACTTCTCACTTACAATGCGCCAATGGTTCCATCTAAAACCTTTTCTCTAATAAAATGATGATTTGCTTCAATGTGTTTCGTTTTTGGATGACAAACTGGATTGGTGGCAAGTCAAATAGTACTTTGATTATCTCTATAAAGACTTGATGGACCATAAATGGGAATATTGTGATCTTTAATGAGTCTTTAAAGCCAAACCCATTCTTGAGCTGCAAGTGTAGAAGCCTTGTATTATACTTCTATAGTTGGCAACGAAATTGAATCTTGCTTTGTATCACACCACGAAATTCTAGTACCACCACATAAGAAAGCATAACTAGATGTTGATTTTCAATCATCTAAATCTCCAGTAAAATTAGCATTTGTGAAATCAATTAGAAAAAAATTATGCTTCATTTTTATAGAACAGTCCCATGTTAAAAATGGTATTATCATACTTCAAAATCTTCTTTGTCGCCTCAAAGTGTGACTTTTGTGGTGCTTGCATAAACCTACTAACAAGGCCAAAAAGAAAAGGCAATTTTTGGCCTTGCTATTATCAATAAAATCAAACTTCTAATAAGAGCATGATAAGGTAGAGTATTGGGCAATAGAGAGCCCTTATTAAGCCTTAATTTGATATTAGCATCTACTATGGTGTCTCACTTTTTGCCTTTCTTCAAACCAAACTTTGTAACTAGTTTTTTTTAGTATAGCTTCTTTAAGTGAAAATTTTTCCATTTTCCATGCTTTTAACTTCTAAGCCAAAAAGATAGTTTAACTTAACCAAAATTTTCATATCAAAATGAATGGAGAGTTCATCTTGAAGCTTTACAATCTCTCTCTCATCATTACTCGTAATAATCATGTCATCAACATATAAGAGAACTATAACATGCAAAACAAATTGCTCTTTCACAAACAAACTATGATCAAAACTAGAAGTAAGCTAACCACAAAATTGCAAATGTGGAGAAATTTTTCCATACAATACCTTTGGAGCTTGCTTAACCTATAAAGAGATTTTTTAGTTTGCAAAAAAGAACATGGATGAGCAGTTGAAACATAACCTAGTGGTTACTTCATATAGATGCCATTATCAATTTCTCCATATACGAAAGCATTTTATATCAAGTTGCCACAACTTCTAGCTAGTAGCAAGGGATATCATAGCTTGAACAGAAGTCATCTTTGCAATATGATTGAAAGTTCCTTCGTAATCTTCTCCATATCTTTTAGAAAATCCATGAGAAATCAACTTCATTTTATATTTTTCTATACTCCCATCAACCTTGCATTTAGTTTTGTACACCCATTTACAAGAAATAGGCTCCATATTTGTGGGTTTTGGGACAAGATCCTAAGTTTCATTTTGTAACAAGGCATTCATTTCTTCATCAATAGCAGCATCCCAAACTTCGACAACTTTACCATTTGCAAAACATAAAGTTTCTTCATCATCTGTAGCAGGTTGGCTTGACTATATTTCTTCTTGGTTTTTAATTAACACCATCATTCTTAGTTTGTTATTCTTCATACAAACTAGATCTACCCCTTTCACCATAATTCTCTTGTGGAAACTCTTATGGCGAAGGATAAGTACTAAAACTCAAGGTTGTAACCTCAGGGTCCACATATTTATTAAAACTGTAGTAAGATTAAATTTCATCAAATATCATGGCCTTTGAGACCATATATTTGTAAGTGAGAGGATCTATGTAGTTTTACCGCTTCTTTTGATTATCACAACCATTATAAATACAATTCCTAACCAGCATCAAATTTGTTTTTTCTGAGCATCTAGCACATGAACATAACAAATGGAGCCAAAAATTTTGTAGTGCTTAACAATAGGCTTCTTATTGAACATCAATTTATAAAGTGACTTCGAGTTGTTTGGACTAAGCAACACTCGGTTGATCATATAGACTATACATTTCATAACTTCAACCCAAAGTTCTTTCGGAAGATTCTTTGCATGCAACTAGCTCCTGTAGGTCTCCATAAGTTGTCTAATTTTCCTTTCAGTCATTCTATTTTGTTGCATAGTGTGAGCAGAAGAGAGTTCTCTTTTAATTCCTTCTTTGTTAAAAAAGAAGTTAAAAGTTTTAGAAGTAAATTCTCCTCTATTATCATTTCAAAGCTACATTTTTTCTTCCAAGGAATCTTTCAATAAATTCCTTGAATTCTTTAAACTTCAAAAAAACTTCTGATTTTTACTTGATAAACTAAACCCAGGTGAACCTTGTAAAATCATCAATGAATATTAGTATATAATGGAAAGAAAAATAATAACGAATAGGAGTTAGCCTGAGCAAATCACTGTGAATACATTCTAATGGAGCTTTGCACCTAGAAAGAGACTTATTAAATAGAAGTCTATGTGCCTTGCCATATTAACAACCTTCATAACTTTCAACATTAGAAAATTTGGTTATTCTTGGTAGCCCTTTAACAAGTTCTTTTTACACCATAAATTTCAATTTGATCATGTTAAAGTGCCCAAATTGAGCATACCATATGGAGGTAGTATCATAGCCATTTAAATTCTCAACAAAAGAAGTTGAAGAAGATAGAACATGACCATCATTTACCCTATTACTTTTACTAATATGGACAACATCATCTTTTAAATCTTCAATATTTTGAAGAAATTTCACATCTTGAGGGACAAATAGTATATAATTTCCATAATCCACAACATTTGTGACTAAGAAGAGTTTTTTGTCATGTTTGGGACATTATACACATTGTTGAGTGTAATAGCATTATCCTTGTTTTCATTGATAACAATTGTCCCCTCCTTCTCCACTGAATGAACTGTGTTGTCTACTATAACAATTGAATCTTTTCCTTGGTGAGGATGAAGACTTGAGAATTTAGAAGTGTCACTAGTAATTCGTCTTTTTCTCAGCTACAAAAACATTTTTATTATTAGTGCTTCCAATTTGTTCACTCATAGTTAATCCAACCATTTGCATGGCTAAGGATTATTGGGAAGAATAAAGAATTTCAAATTCTTCTAAGGATGGTTATTGAGCCCACCCTTAAATTGAGGTGTTATAAGGAATGTATTAAAGCTTCAATCCATGAACAATGTGCTTCCTCATACGAGCTTGAGAAATAGACTCTTCTAGTTCAATTTTTCATATTCAAAATTTTTCATTTTAGAGTTGTTTTTTAAATTTTTCTTTCGATTAAAGGTATAAATATTCAATTAAGTGTTTTGGAAGTGCTCCTACATTTAAAAAAATTAGTTTTTGTGATGTTTTTCTGATATGGTTGTTTTGGGTATTTGGTGGCTCATGAATCGGGTCGTTATGACCTAGTTGAAGGTTGAAGAAGATCCTTTTCATCAAACAATATAGCTTTGTTTCTTTATTAAAAACAAGTTTCTAATGCAATTATTATAGAGGCTTGAACCCACACCCAATATGAATCAGGTTATTTATTTTTATTCACATAATTATTATGTCTATATATTTTGCATTGTGAATACGATTTTGGATAAAATATTTTATTGATTAATTATTAAGGCTTAGCCACAACAACCCTAATTATATAAAACTACATATTTATGTTCTAATCACATACAGAGTTGAAAATTTTAATTGTAGTTAATTATTTAGTATAACAAATTTTATCCCACATAATTTTTTTATATTTGATTGATTAATTATGATGAAATATCAAATTAATTTTTCCACAGGTATTACGAATTAAAGTATAATTTGATAATTTTATCATAAAGTTTAACATAAATCTGTTTGAATTAACAATTTAACCCACAGGAAATTTTTATGTCATTTGATTTATTTCTTTTAAGATATATTTTACATTGGTAAAACATATATATAGTTTGTTAGCCTCAATTTATTGATAAATAACAAGTGTGTTTAAATTATGCAGTTATTCAAACTGCTAGTTTCTCTAATACAATTTGTGAAGTTTCTGAATTGAGGAGTGAAAACTATAAGATTTGGTAGGAGAGAATTCTTATTCATCTAGAGTTGATGGACATTGATTATGCTATCTAGAAGGATGAACCACCTAAGGTAACTGAGGCTAGCACTATCACTGAAATTGCTCTTTGTGAATGTTGGGAGCAATCTAATTGCCTAAGTGTGATGTTCATAAAAACCAAAATTTATGTTTGCATTTGCAATTCTATAGAAAAACATGATAATGTTCATGCTCTCCTAAAGGCTATTGATGAGCAATTTGAAAATTCAGACAAAGCACTTACAAGTACCCTAATTATAAAGTTTTCATATACTAGGCTCACCAGTGTCTAAGGTGTGTAGGAGCACATCATAAAGATTATGGACATTACAGCTTAGTTAAAGAAACTCGAGGGAGATGTCTGATTCTTTCCTCGTGCATTACATTTTGAACAACTTTCCACCACTATACGAACCCTTTAAAATATCTTATAATATATATAAGGATGAATTAAGGACCATTTATGTGTAAGAGAAAGGTAGAGTGTTGATGGAACAAAAAGAGAGATTTCATAGAGTGCATGTCTAGTTGTTCAAGGAAAAAAGAGAAATTAAGCTAACTTAAAGGGAGAAATTCAAATACCTACCCAAGCTAACATTAAGAAGGAATACAAGTACTTCTTTCTTAAGAAAAAAGGACACATGAAGAAGGATTGTGTCTAACATAAGGAATGGCTTGAGAAGAAAGGTAATCTATTCTCAATAGTTTGCTTTGAACCTAATATGACTTAAGTTTGCCACGACATATGGTGGATTGATTATAGTTGTCCAATCTATATTAGAAATGAGTTGCAGGATTTGCAAAACCTAAAGAAGCCAGTGGAAAGAGAACAGTATATCTTATCTAAAAATAAGATGCGTTTATGTACGGAGGCTACTGGGATTGCAATTTAATTTTATGTATTGGTTTTGTTTTAAAATTATATAAGACATTTTATATTCCCAATTTCTCTAGGAAATTGATTTTGCTAAGAAATTGATTTCAGTTTCAAGACTTGTACCTTTTGGATATTCCTTTCAATTTTTTGATGGATCTTTAAAGTTAAATTATAAATCTGAATTTGTTAGGATTGGTACATTATTTAATGGTCTTTTCTGTTTTAATTTACAAGATAATACTCGTTATAATGCAACACATGTTCATGTTGGAACTAAATATTGTGTTACAAATAAAAATTCCTCTATTTTGTGACACCGAAGATTAGGACACATCTTTATAGAAAGGATTAAAAGATTGGTGAATAACAGAGTACTTAGTACTATAGATTTTACTGATTTTGAAACTTGTATCGACTGCATTAAGGGAAAGAAAATCAATAAATCAAAGAAAGGTGTCAATTGAAGTTCAAACATATTAAAGATCAAACAGTCAAAGAAAAGCAATTGAACTCCAACATGGATAAGAGAACAAGACTTGAACACTTCTAACTACTTTCAAATGAGAGATTACATAGATATGACTCGTATGATTATAAATACGTCATCTCATTTACAGATGATTACTCACGATATATTTATCTCTACTTGCTTTATAATAAAAATGAAGCACTATATGCTTTCAAAATATTCAAACTTGAAGTAGAGAAACAATGTGGTAAGCAAAATAAGATCTTGAGTTCTGATAAATATGGGGAATATTCTGGTATATATACTAAAGGTGGATAAGCACTTGGTCCATTTGTAAGGTATCTTTAAGAAAATGGGATGGTAGTTCAATATACTATGCTTGAATCTTTGAATCAGAATGGTATGGGAGAAAGAAGAAACTAAACATTATTGGATATGGTATGGAGTATATTGAGTCGCTCCAAATAAGTCCTTATAGACTAAACCTCTTAAGACGACAATGTATATATTAAACTGAGTACTAACCAAGGATGTTCCAAAGACACCATTTGAGTTATTTAAAGTTTGAAGAATGAGTTTACAATATATGCATTTGGGGATGTCCATCTAAAATAAGAATTTATAATCCATAAGAGAAGAAATTATAATTAAGGATCATAAAAGGACATTTCATTAGATATGCCAAAAGGTATAAAGGATATAGGTTCTATTGTCTATTAAATTACATTAGAATTGTGGAATCAAGAAATGCAAAAAAAAATTAGAATGACTTGATTAGTGGGAGGGATCAATTTGAAGATACAGTTTCTAATAATGATCATTTTGATACTTAACCTTCCACCTCAAACAATAAAATTTCATAATGCTCCTCAAGTTCAAATATACCAATTATTGAAATTCAACTACTAATGGTCAATGTAAATTACAGTTAAGAAATTCCACAAGTTACTGAAATTCGATAGATCCAGTTATTTAAGAATTACCTTAAATTATTCAATAACCAATTAAACAATAAACTCTATAGGAGGATGTTGGTATAATATTAAGGAGATCTACTGGTATAAGGAAGCCAGCTATTAATAGTGATTATGATGTATATCTACAAGAATCTGACTATAATATAGGAGTAGAGAATGATCCTAAAACCTTTTCACAAGCCATAAGTTGCAAAAAAAATCAAATTTATGTTACAATGCCATGAAGGACGAAATGAATTCTATGAAGAATAACGATGTTTGGGATCTTGTTGAGTTGCCTAAAAGATCAAAACCCATATGCTACAAATAGGTATTTAAAACAAACTAAAACTCATTAGGCAATATTAAAAGATACAAGGCAAGACTTGTTTATAAAACATTTACTTAAAAAGAAGGAATCGATTACACAGATACATTTTCTCCTGTGTAAAGATTCACTTTGTATAATTTTGGCATTGGTTGCTTATTTTGAAATGGAATTGCATCAACTGTTTGTGAAAATGAATTTTTTAAATGGTGACTTAAAAGAAGAGGTTTGCATGAAACAACCAAAAGGATTCTGCTCTAGTAAAGGTCAGCATTAGGTTTGCAAGCTTAAAAGATCCATATATGGATTGAAACAAGCATCCCGCTAGTGGTATTTGAAATTCCATAATGTTATCTCATCATTTGGTTTTGAAGAAAATATCACAAGTCAATGTATATACCAAAAGGATAGTAGGAGTAAATTTTGTTTTCTTATATTATATATGGATTACGTATTACTTGCAACCAATGATAAGGGTTTGTTACATGATGTAAAAAATTTCTCACTAACAATTTTGAAATGAAAGATATGGGTGATGAGTCTTATATCATTGGCATTAAGATCCATCAAGGTAGATTATGTGGTATTTTGAGTTTGTCTTAAGAAAACTACATTAATAAAGTTTTAAAGAAATTTTGGATGAAAGATTGTTCACCAATTGTAGCTCCCATTGTAAAAGGTGATAGGTTCAATTTGTATCAATACCCAGAAAATAATTTTAAAATGAAACAAATGAAAATATTCCATATGCTTCTACATTCGAAAGCTTGATGTATGCTAAGGTTTGTGCAAAACCTAGCCTTGCATTTGTTGTTGGAATGATAGTAGACTTCAGAATGACCCAGGATTAGATCAATGAAGAGTTGCAAAGAAAGTACTAAAGTACCTTCAAAGGACTAAAGATTACATGCTTATATATAGACAAACTGATAATCTAGAGGCAATAAGGTACTCAGATTCAGATTTTGCTCGGTGTGTTGATTTACATAAATCAACATCAGGTTATATCTTCATATTTGCCTATGGATCCATATCATGGAGGAGGCCCAAGCAGTCTTTAACTGCTACTTCTACCATGAAGGCTGAGTTTGTTTCTTGTTTAAGCCATTAAGAATATATTGTGACAATTCAGCTGTTGTTTTTCTGGATAAAAACAATTAAGAGTAGTGGTCAAAGTAAAGACATCGTTATTAAGTTTTTATTTACAAAGGAATAGGTTAAGGAAAAGAAAGTGGTCATTGAACACGTTAGCACTGAATTGGTGATAGTTGATCATTTAACAAAAGACATGTCACCAATGAAGTTCAAATATCATGTTGTTATAATGGGATTCCGTTCCATTATATAGTTTTCATCGTATAGACAATGTTGTTTTCATAAAACTTTTATAATATTTTATCATATTATGATGCACATTATTGAATTTTGAGAAAAATGATTATTTTCACTACAAGAAAAATGGAGTCTATCGACAAACATTACTGACAGAGAACTAACACATTTCGTTTGTAAGTTAAGTTTGTGACGCAATTTATTGATGGAGTAAGGCATCGGAGAAATGGCCGTAGGTAATAATTTGTGACGAATCAAAATTTTTCATCACTAATTTACAGACAGATATTTTGTGCTCCTGTCGCTAAATTTACCGACAACACAAAATGATTGCTTCAATCGGTAAATTTACCGACTCACAAATCCTATTTGTCGATAAATTTACCGATGGATTTGGTGATTCCATCAATAACTTAACGACTAACATTAGCGACGTAACTTAGTTACCCATAGATAAATTGAATAGATTTTTACAGACGAACTTTGTTTTTCGTCGATAAATTTACTGAAATGGTTTTTTTAATTTTCCCTGCATTTAATTTTATTTGATAGTCTTATAATTGATGCATAATTTATACAGTTATCATTTATCTGTTGAAAATATTTTAATTTTTTCTACATTTAATTTGTTAAAACAAAAAGTTGATTGATGATATAACTAAAAATTAACTTAATTGATAATAAAAAACAACAATAAGTATTTAATTCATACAAAATGACTACAAGTACGCTATTCAGTTGGTGAATACAGATGATTTAATTGTTGTGATGAGGTGTTGCCCCTCCCTTTCAACTCATCCACCTGATTACGAAGCTAGGCTATGTACTCCATCGATTGTTACAACTGAGTTGCCAATGCTTTTACTATGTTCTAAAGTTCATGGACTTCATTAGAAGTAGACTACCTACTAGATGCTACCATATTAGATATGGAGGAATGTGAATAACATGTGTTCGCAAATGAACCTAATTCGAATATCCTTCCACGACGATCCCTACCATCCACTGTATAAAGATAGGTTTGACTCTCATCAACATCTTCAGACTGCTGAGACTATCATTGAATGCTTTCTTGTATTTGGTCCTATCAAAAGGCAATGTTTATGTTAATAAGTGATAAATATTAGGCATTAATATTAAAGCATAAATTTCACATACAATTAGTTCTTTACATCAGGTGTTGACGAAGGTCACACCTTCATACTTCTTAGTGTGCGTATGCAAAAAGAGCTGACGTGGTATAGGCTTCATGCCCATAAATTTTTCCTGCATCAGAATAAAATGTTATAAGTGAACTACAATTTTTAAAAATTTTGACAGAGTTTCCTCTATTTTTATGATATTTAACCCCTATTGAACAAAGAAATTAACTCAACAACATAGTCATATATGGCACTAGACATTTATAAGATTTTCATTCTCCATAATACATATATTTTTATTCCAAACTTCACACATCAAATTAAATTGAAATACATCAAAGTAAAAAAAATCGGAATATAAGTGTAAATTATAGATACTTACAAGTCTCTCTGCATGCTCGTGGTGGGTAATAGATCCTCCAGTATGTATAAAAAGACTCTCTCCCCCCAGTTTCTATATTTGTTGGTATAATAACGCTCTGAAATGGACATTGCCTTAGGTGATATCCAATACTGCTGCTAACGACTCCATATTTTTTCATAAATATAAGGAGGACGTACACTAGTCTTGTATATCGCACCAATAAAGTCTCTATAACATTTACAAGCTCTTCTCTCCCATACTTTATAAATAACCATGTTAAATTTAGAATCTCAAAAAATTCTTTCTAAAAAAATAGGAAAAGTATACAATAAGTACTTATAACTTACAATATTTATCTAATTAATGTAAAAATTAATTTTTAAAAAAAAAATTTTGTACCTCAAACTCTTGATAATAAACCTTTTTTTCCTGAGAGATATTCTTCCATATAAAAACCCTCAAGATCAATCTTTTCTTTGAATTTGGATGTCATGTTTCTTGAGCACGGTCCAGACGGAATCAACCTAATATAAAAAAATAATTTTATATCATTTTTAAATTTAAACCTATAAGTTAATTATCAACATATAGTGTTTCATATATTTTCACTTACAGATTATTGATAATTGTGATGTAAGTTCTTTCATCAACTACCTTAATTCCAGGCTGGAGGCTGCCTCCTTCATCCGCATCATTTACCCTTAATATCTATGTAGGTATAGGGGTGATGGATGATGTAGTAGTAAATACAAAAGGTGATGCCTCATCTACAAGTGTAGTAACTGGAGGTACAACATCTTATTTGGTTGCAACTACATAATGTAATGCTTCACCTGGACAGTAACTAACTCCAATTTGTGATCTGAACCTTGGTTACATCATATTATGTTTTCTCTTTGGTGGCATATTACTTGAAATTCATATTTTATTGAATATTCCACAATTCAATATATGACAATATATTGAAAATTCAATAATTGATTTATTGAATATAATATTATAATACAAACGCAAATTAATCGCTATTAGCACTTAATTGTAATTCAAAATCATCATCATCTTCTTTTTCTAAAGAATTAGAATCAAAATCAAGCTCATCTTTATATCGATCGCCTTCCTCATCCTCTCTAGATGAAATTTCAACATATTCATTATTTAGATCGTTCAAAGGTTCATTCTCGTCATATATAATAGATACATTTATTTCATAAACATATTCCTAAAATGCTTCACTTTCAATTCTCTATTCTCTATTCTCTTTTTCCATATGATTCAAAAACACCTCTAAGTTTAACTTTGCAAATGGCCAACCAATATGACTTATCTCGTCGTAAGCTGGAAAAAGGGACATAATACACCTGGATCGCTTGCATTGTCAACACAAAAGGTTCAAATTGTCTAAATCTTCTTTGTTGGTTGATTTCAACTAAATTGTATCGGTTATGCACTTTTGTACCAACATTTAGAGTTGGATCAAATCAGTCATATTGATAATGCAAGGTACTCAATTTCAAGTATCTTAGGAATTTTACCATAGTAACCCATCAATTTTCTTTGTATGCAAACTCCACTATTTAATGTTACCATGTTATGACTATGATATTTGTATCCATTAACGAAATATACCAGATACGATTTAATAACTCGCAAAGGTCCTTTTGCAAGATCACGTAAGAATTTGTTCTCTATTGGATTTTCTAAGGCCTACATAAAAGAAATTATCATATTAAACAGTATAATGTCATTTGAACACCTTAATCTTATAATTCAATCTTATTATGCAAAGAAATGTCTTGTCTATTAAACGTATAAATTTCTTGTGCTAATACTAGGTTTGCATAATCACATTGAAGTTGAAGGATTTATGTTTGAATTCATTACGTAAAATTGATTTCAATATTATGGAACGTGGCATTGTTTACACCTATGAATCAAGAAAGCAAGTTTTTGTTGTGACTCCTAGGCTCATAGAATTTTTCACTGATAAGCCTCACGGGAGCTACATCACGGGTTTCCAACCTAGATACCATCCTAGGGGTTTATTATGCAAAGAACTGTCTTGTTTGTTAAACGTATGAATTTCTTATGTTAATACTAAGTTTGCATTAATCACATTGAAGTTGAAGTAATGATTGAATTAATCACCTACAATTGATTTTAATACTATAGTACGTGGCATTGTTTACACCTGTGAATCAAGAAAACAATTTCATATTGTGACTCCTAGGCTTGTGGAATTTTTCACCGATAAGCCTCACAAGAGTTGCATCACGAGTTTCCAGCCTATATATCACCCTAGGAACTTAGTTATACCTCAAATCATCCATAAGATATCAAACTCATTCCACATACAGTAAATACTTAGACTATTAAAGAAGAACATAAAAACTCATCAATGATTATAAGAATATTCTAAACAACAACACAAAATCAA
>JAOQMP010000009.1:22421707-22431921 GCA_027563575.1 Erythroxylum pedicellare | reverse complement strand
AATTCTTGTTAAGGATAAGGGCCAAAAAGTCTTCATACATACCAATTCTTGTTAAGTAAAAGGGCCAAAAAGTCTTCATTCTTTGTTGGACTTTGGGAAAGAGTAATCAACGGTTAGCTTTTCAATACCCTAAAGCCTTATGCTTTGACATTTTTCACTTCCTTATGTATAACTAAACTCTTCCACTTGATTATTGGTATAAATTGACTACTTCTTTTAGATTGATAAATTAGCTACTTCTTCAATAGTTACTATGTATATAAGTAAATCTAATAGTAGATGAGAGCTACCACTTTTTCTATATTAACTCCTTTAAATTGACTTTAGGCTTGCTAATCCTAATTACGATGACTAGTTATAGTTTCAAAGTACTTTCCATATAATTGTTCATTTTCCATTTCAAGTCTTATGCAACTACTCTAGGCATTTTCTTTAGATTCCAAGGCATTAACCAAGTTTAGGCATTAACCAAGTCTTACCAACATCATCTAAGAGACACTTCATCAAACAATTTATAGGCAATTATCTTTAACTAATAACATAACCACTGCATATTTTCATTATTACCAACAACACATTCAAACAACAAATAAACGAACAATTCAACGTAAAAATGCATAAATAGTTTGGTTTAACACATCAAAACAAAACCCACCGACCCACCCACTGTCACATATATAACCATTTGACAGCTTCATTTTTTGGAGACAAAATAAACCCAATAGTTTTGATACTTAAAAATGATGCACGATGGACCAAAGGAAGGAAAAATCGATGGTGGAAGCTTGGGAGGAAGAGGGACCGACCGCGTTGATGGTGGGAAGAAGAGAGAAAATAACAGAGGGGAGGGAAAAGAAGGGGTTTCGGGGTGGTTAAGAGTGTGAATAAAACGACGTCATTTGAATTTTAATCTAAATGATGTCGTTTTAATTTATGAACAATTCAACAGTTACCGACAGACTACAATTGTGGTTCTATCGGTATTCAAGATGCTTCTTTTTTCCCGCCAACCATTGCCACCTACTTTTACGACGAACCTTACTTTTTTGTCTTTATATTCTGTCTAGAAAGTCACATGGATAATTTCTCTCCATGTTTATTGATGGATAATTTGACGAGCGCAAAACACAATTTTTCTAACTAATTTACTGACAAAGAATCAATTTACTTTGTTAATTTACTATGGAATGTTTTTCACTAGTAATTTTTCGTCAATAATGTGTTATTTTCTTATAGTGTTTAGACTTGGAATCAACATAAAGCTTGTTTATTAAGTAATGTTACCACATTCAGATTGATATAAAATATAGTACGTTGTAATACATGGAAGATAATACTTAACTACTATAGGATCTATCGTCATGATCCATATACTATATTTGAATCGGTTTAGATTGGACACCAAGTTAAACTTATGAATCAAGTAGGAAAATATGAGATATTTTCCATCCAAATTCTAGCTAGTTTTAATACTCTTAAATAATCCAACGTTCTATAATTAATGGATATCAATTTCCTACTTTTGTGGTAAGTATCAATATACCTGATGGAAGTACATTGATATTATTTTTTCTTATAGATTTTCAGGTCTCAAAGCTCATTTTTCCCCTATGAAAATATACACTATCGATTTTGGAACCGAGAGATTAGAAAAAAATCCAAAAATGCAAAATTTTTAGGGAAAGACATCAATGGTATGAGGTATATTGAATTCTTTCGCATTAAATTTATTTGTTATAACATATATTATTGTCGAAGAATTGGCTTACACAAATATCTTAGAAGAATATAACTAGAAAGATCTCCACAATTAGGAGATAACAGTTCAGATAAAGTAGTTTACTTAATCAAAGGGATTAGAAACGTTGAGGGAAAAACAAAGGTAATAATAACGAAAAAAAAATGTTGTTATTTGATATTCTATATTTTGTAGTTATTGACCAGTACCAGCATTTGATGCATGTGTTAATACAAATTATTGAACTGGAGGAAAAGGTATAAAATTTGTTATTGGTAGAATGCAAATTATAATTAAACTCTTTTGTTGAATAACCAAACTGAGTTTGGTCACCAAAGATTTTGTTATAGAGTAGGCAAAGCTGGTAAACCACATTAGGCAGCTGCCAATACATTAAGCCACAAATTCCATTATAAGCACAGCCCTCTTGAGTCTCAGATCACAGAAGAAGGAACTGAAAACAACAGATTGAGTTTCTTATATCTTCCAAGAATTCTAACACAAAATATGGCAGCTAACAGGATGGAAATTCTACTTGTCTTAGCCGCCATAGCTAGTTTCTGGGCGGTAGTCATTGCACAGTCTAGCTGTACCAATACGATCGTAAGTTTATCTCCATGCCTGAACTACACAGCGGGAAACTCTTCAACACCAACTTCAGGGTGTTGCACACAGCTTGCTAATGTTGTCCAGTCGGATCCGCAATGTCTATGTCAGGTCCTTAGCGACGGTGGATCATCACTTGGGGTCAGCATCAACCAGACTCGGGCGCTCGCTCTTCCTAACGCCTGCAACGTTCAAACTCCCCCTGCTAGCCGCTGCAATGGTAAGCAAGAGTTTATTTACCTTCTGCACATCCAACTTTAAATTCCAGCTAGCTTTCTTTTTTAATATGTATCTTTACAGGAACGACCACGCCATCAACAAACAATGGATACTCTACAAAAGTTACATTCTCTTTGGTCTTCTCCCTTCTATTAACAGCTTCATATGCGTCAGTTTTCACCACCAGGTGGTAAGCTGTTTTTGCCAGCTTTGACCCGTTTTGTATCTTACACTACACGTACAGAAGGAAGAGTCCCGATCATCAATATTCAATACAATACCTCTTTTCTGTCGGTTTGCTTTTTGCGTGTCCCGTACTGTATAATTAACTTAAATATATTGATTTCTGTCTCTGTGGTGTAAGTGTAACTTATCATCATTGTCGTGGCATTGAATTGAACACATCGGCTTTGAATGAGCAATGAACAAGATAGATTGGCTACTAAGTCGCCCATTAAATAGTGCTGCTTTTACATCCAATAACAACCGAGATTGGTTACTTAGTCGCCCGTTAAATAATGCTGCTTTTACATCCAATAACAACCGGAACGTTCAACGTTAATCCTAACAAGTAATCTGAAGAATACTATACTATATTGATCATAAGTGAAGGTCACGGCACCCTTTAATCACGTCGATCTTTTGTACATTCTTATGCGATTAACCCAAATTTTTTTGTAATTGGACTCACCGCAACAAGAAGTTTTAATATTCCATTGACAATTGAAAATGTCTAGCACGAGTAGACGACTAATATTACAGTAATTCGAAATGGGTATATATTTGTTTCACATCATGATGACAATATATATAAACCCATGCAGTCAAGTGAAGTTAGCAGCGAGAGATCAAACACGCAATTGTCCCCTTAGGAGTCAAGATTTTTGACCTTTCAAACATAGGAGTACTAATTACTGTCCCATTGTCTTAACCATGCTAAAACTAATCCTGGAATTTGACCATCACTAACGTCACCTGGCCCACAGCTTCAAAAAGGAAGTGGAAAGATGAATTTTGTGGAACTGACCTGAGACCTTTTAGGGATTGAATTGAATTGCCATTTATATCTCTCTATCAATCATCCTTAATTTATATGCATATAAAATTCGATCATATAAATCATTGCAAACAACTCAACCTAATATGAAATTCTTCATTTAAAATGTGAATTTGTCAAAACCAACTTCGTAAACAAGACACATGGACAGGAGACAGAGATAGGCATAGAATAAAAAGTCTTGCTTGCTTGCTTGCCAGTTGCCACCATTCAGGCACGTGACAGGAACGTGTCAACCAAGTCTGGAGAAAGGAATAGATTGGGCGTTACTTAAACTTAAGCAAGGTAAAAGAATTAGGAATATCCATATCCTCTATAGTCTATACCCTATTCAAGGCCAAGCTACGCTCTTTTCACATTAAAAACACACTAACCACGACACTTTCTTTTTATTCTTCGCCGCCTTAAAACGCTCAAATAAATGTCATCAAAACGCACACACAAAGAACGCATCAACATTGTTTTTGCAACTTTGAGCGTTTTCTTTACCTGTGAATCTCTTTCTATCTCTCACCCAGTCCTACGCTACTCTGTCTCTCTCCCTCCCCGTGTGCAAATCTGAACCAAGACAGTTCTTGGGTGTCAGGTGAAGGCTTCAAGCTTTAAGTTTGGGAAATTGCATTTCTTTTGCTTCTTTTATGATGGTCTATCTTGTATTTCTCATTTTATTGATAAAATTCTTGAAACCCCGAGGTTTCTTTCGGTTAATTCGAAGTGGGCAGGTCGCTTGTTTGTGTGTGTTACAGTGTTTGCTTCTGGGGTTGGATTTTGGGCTTTTTCGGTTTTGGAGCCATTCGTCTTTTGATTGCTTTACTGCTTGTTTTTGGCTGGTCGCATGGATTCAATATAAAGCTTCTGTGAATTTGGTAATGTGTATAGGCGATTTCACGTTTGATTGATTTACTGTATGATACTGAAATGGTAGGATTTAATTTTTCCATAAGCTTTTTGTGGATGGAACATCTGTGGGTTTTCTATAAACCGTTTTGTGATAAATTTTATGGGAAATTCATTCTGGTTCTCTGCAGTGAAATTTATGCGTTTGTGTTTCAAGTTTGGGGACATGGTTTATCTCTTAGGTTTAGGACTGAATTTGCACGTGAGAAATGACTATAATTGTGCGGTCGAATTCTTCAATTTCTCTTTTATTATGTGCTAAATTGTGTGTAGAATCTTTTTGATCATTCACTTTTATATGTCAGAAGAATTGGGTGGGGCGATGATGCATCTAATCTTGGGGTTTGCTGGACTCTGGCCTGCTTTATGCTAGGAGTTATGTAGGTTTTGCTTTTGTACTTTTTAACTTTACAAAGTGTAGCTAATATGTCTAAAAAGTTTATATATAGCTAGCTAAGTATTTTAAGTTTGCGTCTCGTTGTTGGAAACTGATCATCTCAGCATGATATATTGGGGAAATTGAATTGGAACTTTGAATGCTTTGCTAGTTTATTACTTACTGATGAAATGGCAGAACCAGGGTCATTTCTAGGCCTAGAAAAATGTACTTCTTTATCCTTAGCCACTTGGGTCATTATGCTTATTTCACTTTTGCCTTTCTTTCTATCGTGTGATTCATTTTCTTCTCTTTTTCATTTTTCTTCAAAATCTTTCATTTCCTTCTGAGTTCCATTTGTTGTATATTCTTCTTATGCCTTATAGCCTGGTTTAAGTGTCATTGGAAAACTTTCATTGGTTCTCAAGCTAAAGTTAAGTTTTACAGGCTTAATGTTATAACAGTGGACCATCAGTGAGTATTATGAGTGACTTTTCCTGAAAATTTTGGATGCCTATGATCGAGAGGTTCTGATGTATATGGTTTGCACTTACCTCATCTGTTTTGTATGATTGTGTTTGCTTAAAGGATTGGAACGATTGAAATGTTTTATTGTGCCTTTCCAATTTGATAGCGCTTTTATTTTTTGGGTTAGATATAACGATATCTAATTTGGTTCAGTCTTCCTATTTGAGAATCAAAGCTTGTTATATACAACAACAACCCAGTAGAAATCTCACTGACACGTAGGGTCTAGGGAGGTCCAATAGTATGCAGCTTTACCTATAATTAGTAGAGAGACTGTTTTTAAATGACCCATATGAAACAAATAACAATAATAATAAAAATTTAAAAAAATCAAGCTAGGTAGGAAAAAAGGCTTAAAGTTAAATTCCTAAGAGACAAAATATTATTAAAATTGCTTTTTTTTCTTGTATTTGTTGAATTTGTGATCCTTTGGTTCAGGATTGTATCATTTGGTTATTAGATTGTTAAAAGATTGTGCATATCTTGATATAGACGCAAAAATGTAAAGAAGTGTCTTTTCCTCAAAATGTAAAGAAGTGTTTTTTCCTCATTCATATGAATATAGTTCTATCATAATCGTTTATGTAGAAGTTATACTCTTTTGAGAATGATATCATAATATAAGAAGTTTTACTTTATTAGATGTTAAAAAGCATGTAAAGCTCATATGTTTGTCCTTTCCATTAATGGTGTTGACCTACCTGATTCCATTGTGTAAAGGCTTAGGAGATGCCTTGCGCCATTGACAATTAAATGATCATGTTAAATTTCACATAGAGAAGAAAGAATGCCAATTCCATTGTCGGTCTTGGCTTAGAAGAAGGAAAACATTAATATGAAAAGTTGTAATGATATACTTGCATTTAAATTAGCAACTCGTGTGTTATATTTCATATTCTGCTTACCGCCTACCAGTTATTTGTTAGGTTTTCTTGTCTCATTCATACCCCATTAGCAATTGATCTATGGGGTGGTTTATGATTTAGAATGTGTCGACCAATTATTACAAATCAAAATTTTAGTGGCCAAATGTAAATTGCTCTGCTATGTTGATTTTTGTCCCAGTATTTCAAATTCATCAAATACTGAAGGTATCCTTTATCTACTAACAGTTGAATAATATATCATGAAGCCAGATGATTATCAGCTCATTGGTAAACTGATAGAAACTTCAAATTATGGAATTGTAAGCTTAATCATCTTTTTGAACTTGAAAGCTGTACTTGTCTACTTTTAAATTGGACGATGTAGAAATGAAGCACTGATTAGAAATCACTTTTGACTTTATTATCTGATTTCTTGTTGCCAACTCTTCCTGTTCCTGTATGACTTGTCTCTTTCTTTTATGATTATGATTTTATAACTGAAAGTTTTGAATATGATGGAAAATGCAAAATATTTATTTCTTGTTCTTTCCTTCAAGGCAGTGTGAGTAAGGGTAAAGCAGCACATATATTTCGTACACTAAAGCACCTGAACTACTACTCTGAAAGCAATATAAAGAATGAAGATAATTGTCTGTTTCTGATCTCTGAATTGATCTTCATTTGTATGCTTTTGGCTCTATCAGGTAGCGTTTGCCATCTTGTGGGCATAGCAACACCGTTTGCATATCCTTTTAAGATAGATGAACAATTGAATAGCATGTCTGAACTAATTGAAGGTCTTCCAGATGCAGTTGCCATCAGGTGTATTGCATGGGTCCCTTTTTATCTTCATCCCAAGTTAGAGCTTGTGTCTCGTGCATGGCGAGCTGTCATTCATAGCCCTGAACTGTTTAAGGCCAGACAAGAGCTTGGTTCAGCAGAGGATCTACTATGTGTATGCGCTTTTGATCCTGAGAATTTATGGCAGCTTTATGACCCTCTAAGTGATCATTGGATCACTCTCCCTGTTCTCCCATCAAAAATTAGACACCTTGCCCATTTTGGTGTTGTCTCCACTTCTGGGAAGCTCTTTGTACTTGGTGGTGGTAGTGATGCAGTTGATCCATTAACTGGTGACCAAGATGGGAGCTTTGCTACCAATGAAGTCTGGTCATATGACCCTATAATGCGACAATGGACCCAATGTGCATCCATGCTTGTACCGCGGGCAATGTTTGCATGTTGTGTCTTGAATGGAAAGATTCTTGTTGCCGGTGGTTTCACCAGTTGCCGAAAATCAATTTCGCAGGTAGAAATGTATGATCCAGATAAGGATGTATGGATTCCAATGCCTGACCTGCATCGCACCCACAATTCAGCATGTTCTGGAGTAGTTATTGATGGGAAGGTGCATGTCTTGCATAAGGGTTTGTCAACGGTGCTAGTTTTGGATAGTGCAGGATCTGGGTGGACAGTTGAGGATCATGGCTGTCTCCAAGGTCCAATGGCAGTTGTTCAGGGTGCCATCTACGTAATGAGCCATGGACTAATTGTCAAGCAAGAAGGGAAAACGAGAAAAGTGGTAGGCTCAGCATCTGAATTCCGTAGAAGGATTGGGTTTGCAATGACTGCACTGGGAGATGAGATATATGTGATTGGAGGAGTAATTGGTCCTGACAGATGGAATTGGGATATTAAGCCAATGTCTGACGTTGATATCTTGACATTATCTGGCGAGAGACCAACATGGCGCCAGGCAGCTCCAATGACACGGTGCCGAGGAACAATTCTCGGATGTACACAACTGAGGATTTAGGGTGTTGTATCTGTCGTGACTTTGTTGTGAAAATCATACTCTTTCTTAAAGCGTTGATCACCTTTTACTGGAGATCATGAATTGTAACTTTCTTTTTCGGCCTGCCTTGTTTTTTTGTTCGGCGTTTGGTTGCCCATGTATTCTTTTTGTCATTTCAAGGAGTTTCTGATGGGAACTCTTGCAGTTAAAAGGGCAATGATCGTGGTCTTACTCCAATCAGTGAAAACAGCGACCTGGCAAATGAAAATATAGTTGGCATGAAATGCTTAACGACTACTTTCCTATTTTTCTGGTACATGGGAAAGCATCCTTTGCTAAAAATTTGAACCTAAGAAAATATCAGCTTGGAAATCCTCTCTCCTCCTCTGCATCAGGCGGTGTGCACCTATAAGCTCTTCTGGTCTATATATATATATATATATAATATGAAAGGCTCAACTGGGCTTCTGTTATCACAGCTACGGTGCCTGTAGTGTTTATGTTCAATCTCTTATCAAAAAATAAAAAATAAAAAAAGAAAGGAGAGGAAATTGAAACAGAGAAGAACGTTGCCCTGCCATATTATTTGGGAGCAACGATGACAATGAATGCAATGAAACTGCTGTATTGTAATTGTAGGAACTGAACAAGTTCCACAAAGATTAAACTTGCAGTGTACTTTGATAAAAGCCCATCATAAAGATAAAACAAGAGTGTAATCATGGATGTCACTGCGGCCCAACGCTAAGAACGTGTCTTGTAACGCCAATACACCCTAAACCCTGTAACAGTAAAACGCCGGTAGACTTTAGAATTCCTTATCATTCTTTGGAAAATAACAAGGTAAATATAACTATTATAATTATAGTGGTTGGTTAAGAGAAAGAAATGATTTATTATTATTAATAGTGATTGATTTGTTAAAAATATTAAGAAATAAAATTTATTATTTTTATTAATTAATAACATTATAATTAACTAATTAATTAAATTTTAATTATTAATTATATAGAAGTGTGACACTTAATAAGTTAATACCATCCCATGATTACTTGTTAATTAAGGAATGAAAATTATTTCTCTCAAAAAGTAGAGATATAGTGTAATATAAAATAATAAAAAAGAGAAGATATCAAAATATTCAATTATAATAAACAACTAACCAACCTTTTTCGTTCTATACTTATATATTCATTCTCAATCCTCTAAACCAAGCACCCCTTATCTTTCTTAAATAAGTTAAAACGTTCTAACATGGGCACATGTGAGGGATTCAAACTTACATTAAACTGTTAGAATATGTTTCCCTGTTTGATTACCATGTACATCTAGGATGTTTGATAAAAACTTATATTTTGGGTTCTTCGACAGAATAGATCACGAATTCTCATTACTCTCCACCTACTTTGTTTCATGAATTTATCCATATAATAAAAAAGTAGATGGATGGTGGTTATAGAATAGAGTAGGTAGAGAGTCACGAACAGATGACCTCAACCCGTAAAGAATGGGGGTTGGTTTCATTGCAGAGAAAGGGGTGGACAAGTTTCTAGGGTTTTTGCAGCGTAAAACACAGCAATGTACAACTTGCCAGTAAGAGCCAATCTCCAGCTGAGAGAATGGAATTTAAAACCAGCAAGGAAAGTCTCAACAACGGAAGCACTATAGAAAAATTACACAATGAGGTTTAAAAAAATGTACCAAAAAAACTTAAATTTTTTATAACCTTTTATTAAAACGTGACAAATTTTTGCAACATTTTATTAATAAAACATTATAAAATATAAAACATCTCGACATTTTATTAATAAACATCACGAAATAGAAACCCTAAATAAAACGTGGCTGAAGCCTTAACTCGAGTAAGAAAATCCCGAATTTCTCCTACAAATTTCTTCTCCTCCCGTCCTCTCCCTCTCTCTCTCTCTCTCTCTCTCTCTCTCTGTAACGCCTCTTTCTCTTTTTATAATTTCCACTGAGTGGCTTTCTCCTCTCTCTAGTTAGCCCTCCGGCGACTTGATTGGACCGTCCCTAATCTCACCGTCCATGACTCTCATGACACCTCCGCCACTTGATGTAATTCACAGAAATCTCTCCGCTCCACTCCCTGCTTATCACTCTCTCTGCGTGTC
>JAOQMP010000009.1:22398889-22421607 GCA_027563575.1 Erythroxylum pedicellare | reverse complement strand
ACATAAATAATTAATAATTTTATAAATAATATTAATTTAATATAAAGTATATATTAATTAATTAAGAAAAATGATTTTTATTTTTATTTTTATTTTTAATAAATAAATAAAAATTAATTTAGTTAATAACTAAATTATTGTGGTTGTATAAATATAAATTAATTTAGTGAATAACTAAATTATTGTAGTATATTCTTTGAAAAAATTTTGGTATAAAAATTTGGTATAGAATGGTTAGAGCAACATCAAATTTGATGTAAAAAGATTATAAGAATATTCCACTTTACACCAAATTTAGTGTAAAATTTTGGTGTAATGATTAGAGATGGCCTTAACCCTCCTAAAGGATATATCGGAGTGATATTAGGAATATATTTCTTTAGACTCATTTTATAATATGTCTCGATCCTTTTATAAAACTAGTCTAAAAAAATATATTCCTAATAATATATGTGTGTGTATGTGTATATATTTTGCTGTACCACCAGCTACTCTTAACTTGTGATTGCCGATACTGAAGTCGTAAATTTACTTAAGTCTTTTCGTCCAACCCCCGGTTACATTCTGCTCAGAGACCTTTAATTCATACAAAATATGTCTTTTTCAATGTTCACGACTTCCAAGTGATGTATAACAACATTTTCGACCAAAATTTCTGCATCTTTGGGGTTTTTCATTCAATCCCATTCCCCCCTTCAAAATTGAAACTCGATCCTGAATGAATCTGGACTCAAAAAACATGCAGTATGCCCTTTTCTTTGATGACCTCGACGCTTTGAGTTGGGAAGTGAATGACAAAACAAAGTGAAAAATGAAAGCTAGAGCTGTATGTTCTCCAGTCAATTATCCATCTAGGCTTGGAACAAATTGCAGAGAGCGAAATTCTTAATCTGACATGTATTAGAAGATCGGATGATGCATTGGACACATTGCTCAATGTAACAGACGTCCACTTTGGTTGATGGGGACAGCGCATTTAAGCCTAGTAAGGAAAACCAATAAAGTTTCCCCTCAATTATTCACTTCGCAAGAATATGGCATTCAACTGCAAGCTTTGGAATGTTGAGTTTAGCTTCAGGGGATTATCCCACTAGGGAAGGGAGAGATAATAAAGACAAGGTCCAATCAGAAAGAGAAGAGTTCCTCGTAGCGAAGTCGCCATTTTCACGTCCATGCGACCTTTTGAAGCAAGACGAGTACGCTTATCCACTAAACCAAAGCATCTTTTGTCAAGAACTAGAAACTGAATTGATGCTTTAAAAGGACAAGATGCGCCATAAACAGGAAGTATGGGGCTTTATAAGAGAATAAATCAGTAGGGGACAAAGCAAATGATCTTTTACCCTTTCAATTCTGCTCACTGCATGACCTGGAGAATCAACCAAAGCACATTGATAGATAGTCGCGTGTTTGATGGTAACATTTCAAAACATATTTTAAGATGCTAAAGAATAATAAGCTCTTTACTATTATTAGTACTACAAAAAACCACCATTAAAATTTTAATTTTCATGAATAAATCTTTAATGTTATGATATTAATATAATATTTATCAGAACCAAATACTCACAAATTAGTTATTAAGAGTCAGATGAAAAATGTTCATGTGCAATATCAAACCTGAAAAATGAAAACACGAGTTATGTGCTTATCTCCCATTTCTCAAGTGGATAATTTCTTAAGGGACAGAGTAAAAAGTTGAGTCTCCTTCCAATCATTATTTAAGCTACCCAAACTCCCTACATCACACTATGCAGCAAGAAAGCATAAAGTAACTAAATTGTCGTGCATTATATGCCTACCGTCCAAGTTTGAAAAAGCCTGTTAGGTTAGGACAGTTCTTGTGGAAGTAATAAAATCGGTAGTGAAACCTCTGCAAAATTTCAATCAGATATTTTAATACCAGAACATGCCAAAGGGGTCCTCATCTTGTTCCCACTGCACTAATTATTACTTCTCTTATTCGTCATTGGACTAGAGACCGGACAGCCATTAACTGAACTCGCGACGCGACCTAATAAATTTCATTTTCAGACCTATGCTCAGATAAAAGAGAGCCCCGTCTAACGGCAACTAGAGGATTCATCTAGTCTCTTGGGAAGATATTTGTAAACCGAAAAGTTAGAAGGGACTTGGCATCCAAAAAATTGGAGAGACTAACGATGCTTTTTTAGCGAAACTAGGGTAGATCCTGATTGACAAAACTCACACTCTTTGAGTCCAGATTCTTTGTGCCAAGTATCACTTCGACGTCAACCAATTTCCCTCCTCGTTGACCGCCTCAGGGGGTTTCATGGTATGATGGAGCATCAAGGCGACGTGGCCCATCGTTCTGAAAGGCATACAATGGAGGCTCGGAGATGGTGCCAGCACTCGTTTCTGGTCGGACCCATGGATTCCGGGCGTCGGCCCACTCCTATCCCAAGTCACGAACCCCCTCCCGCCTCATTTATGACCAGTGATGGGACTTAGGATTGGGAGTCCTTTCAACATTACCTCCCAGATTCCATTGGTAGGGCGATAGTTGAGTACTTCCCCCTAAAGCCTTCCTCGGCCCAGATAAGTTGATATGGGGTCCTTCTGTTACTGACCTCTTCACGGTCGGCTTCACTTATTCCATGATAATGGGCCAGGATGATAATTCCTCCCTAACCCTCTGGCAGGTCATCTGGAAGTGGGACGGCCCACAACGAATCCGTTCATTCTTATGGCTTTTGGCCCACGATCGTTTACTTACTAATCAACACCGGGTTCGCCAACACCTCTCTACGGATGAAGGATGTCGCTATTGCCACTTCCTAGAATCCTCGATCCATGTCATAAGAGATTGTGCCCGAGCCAGAATAGTGTAGCAAGCCTTCCACCCTATAACCATATCTCCTGACTTTTTCAGTATGTCAACCCCGGCTTGGCTCACGACCAATCTCTAGAACCACCGTACTGTCTTCAGGCATGCTTGGTCGCTCCTTTTTGGCATTGCATGTTGGTTTTTATAGAAATGGAGGAGTTCGTCCCTCTTTGAGGATCATTTTCAATGGCCTAACTCCCCCTCTTCGTCTATTTTGTGTTATACAAGTCAGGTACTCCAGGCAGCTGTGTGACACCAACTCCCTCCCATTGCAGATCGACATCAACCAGGCCGTTGTATCGGTTAGACTTCACCTCCTCCTGGGTAGGTCAAGTTAAACATTGATGGAGCCTGTAACCCGTCCGTGTCCCCTGCCTCTGCCGATGGACTATTACGGGATAGTGGGGGAAACTGGCTTGGAGGCTTCACGCACAATCTCGGATGGTGCTCAGCCCTGACTGCAGAACTCTGGGGAGTCTATTCAGGTCTTACTTTTGCTTGGAATCGGGGTTATCGTCGGATAGAGCTGGAAGTCGATTCTATAGTGGTGATTGAGCTGCTTTCCTCTACAGACAGACGTTCTAGGACGCTCAATCCCATAGTCATGGGCATTTACGAGCTATTTGCTCGCAATTGGACTGTTGCTCATCGGCATATATACCGAGAGGGCAACAGATGCGCTGACTGACTCGCGATTTATGCAACCCATTTTGACATAGGCGTTCACTATTTATCTACTACACCCATAGGGTGCCACTTACTCCTTCTAGAGGATAGGTCTGAGCAGTCTATCCTGGGACACCCAGTGTAATTTTCTTCGTTGTTAGTTTCTTTTACAAAAAAAAAAAAAAAAGAAGAGCCCAATGCTGCATGCGTAAATTTTCTCTTAAGGTTCTTGAGTGAGTTCTTGGGGTAGGTGACCTCCGCTCGTCTAAACTAAAGAGAACGTCTTCCTTCTTTTATCATTAAATACTTTATATGCTAAATTTAAGAAGTTGTACCTTCCTTCCTTTTATATTTACACTTCTATCTTCCTTCTTTTATATCAATTAAAGATAAAGATGTATGTTACTACACCTATCCAGGTCGCACTCCTTAACACAATTATTCTTTATTATGTATTGTTGGTGTATAGTGTATACCTATCTCCTCAACAGATTTCTTATTATATGTTTTTTTTGTATAGTGTACGTAAGGCACAGGGTAGTTGTTATATCGCCTTCAGTTTAATTTTTACTAAAATAATCACTTCCTATTTAAATATTTTATTTTCATAAGAATTTATATATAAATGATAACAGGAATTGGAATGGTGTACAATACACATAAAGAATCTGTTAAAATATTTTATAACAAATTTTGAAATTCATGATAATAAGAATTATTTTCCTGAATAAATTAGTTTGACTGCACATAAACTCTAACCATAACGTTGAATAGTTTTCATCTTGAAATATGATACACATATCTTATTGACAACCTTACATAACGAGCATATATGAATACGAGAGGACAATGAGGACAAAGATCAAAGACTAATCACAAATGAGGGCCCCGAGCTTGTGTGTGTTCAGTCACCAGTAAAACGTTCAATAAAGCGAAAACGACACTGCTCCTCGGTGGAGCCCGCCACTTAGTGCTCTGTCCTAAAGTGGGTCGCTTTACTTCTCCATGCGACTAAACGCGAAGTGACTTTAGGGTAAGTTTGTCCGTCCCTCGCTTCTTATATGTCCAGGACACTCTCCAAATTCTCCTACTCCCAAGTCCTAACCCCTTGCTTTCACTGACTACGACCCGCAACAGCCTTTCCTTCGATCTTGGGCCCTCAACTTTTATCCTTTCCCAGGAAAAGTAAACCACAATTTCCCCGGAAAATCACCCTCTCCGCCCTATCAATAGTTGCGTCGTAAGTTTGGTCTTAAAAAGACATGCGTAGAAAGGGGTAAACTCCCGAGTCTTAATCATCATTTGACCGGTGTCAGGACCTTAAGAAAAGTGAAAAAAGAAACAATGTTTTCTTGTGGAGATTAAAGTTGTCATGCAAATGTATGATCCTTGGCATCCTTCTTCCTATCTCTTCAGTCTCTTCAGGTAGCTTTGACTACAATATTAAACGAAACACGTACAGTACGGGTCTGATCTTGAATGCGCTGAGTCTCAGAGTGACCTTGTTTGAAGGGAACGACCTTATTGATAAAAGGTCGAAAGCAGTTTGACATTTTTGAGCTGGAAAAGTCATTGTCTTAGCTTGTCTGAATCAAAATAAGACAAAAAAGAGTCCCGTGAACTACAATCTCTTGTGCGTATTCAAAACCACCTTCTTCTGTTGCTCATATCCAAGCAACTTTGCTTTAATTAGTCAATGTAGCTAATTTCAAGAGCATTCCAACTTGCAATCTCTGCAGACATATTTTTTGTTTTTTGAGAGTGAAATGATTTGCATTCACCTGGAGATGGACTCTACTAAGAAAGAGTCAAACACACCAATAAAAAAATTTGAGATAAAAAAGAGACATAATACTTACGTTAAAAACTCCTTAATAAATATGGAAAAAATTAAAGGCAAGAATAGAAAACTTTCCACTATATAAAAAAAGATTACAAGAAAATATTTCACAATCTACACCAAAAATATAAGGTTATGGGAAAGAGATTTTAGGATATTTAAAACCTTAAGCATATACCTCCTTATATAACCTAAGAAGAAGCTATTATGTTCTCTTTTTACCAACATGGGATCTAAGCTAACAATATCACACTTGAAAATTTGATTGAGAACTAATCAATCTTTGTATCGTTATTTCTATCTTGTCATTTCTCTATTGTCTATGTCTCTATCAAGCTATACAAGGATTTACACCATATGAGTTTATCAGTGTTGATTAACTTTATTAGTGCATCTGCTAGGTTCTCTTTTATGTGAATTTTCTGCAAGTCTACACTTCCATCTTCTACCACTTTACGAACAAAATGATATTGAACTCCTATATGATTAGTTATGAAATGAAAAGTTGAATTTTTTGCAATATGCAATGCACTCTGACTATCACAATACAAAGGGATTTTTTCTTGCGGTGCCCAAGCTCCTCCAAAAATCTTTTTATTCAGATCGATTCCTTGCAAGCTTGTGTAGCTGCCAGATACTCAGCTTCTGTTGTAGATAATGCTACAATTTTCTGTAGTTTAGATTCCCAGCTTATAGCTCCTCCTGTAACTTTAAACACAACCTGTAATGATTTTTCTTCTATCAGGGTCGCCTGTAAATATTAGAATTGACATACCCTTTGATAATAAATTCATATTTTTTATAACATAGAGCAACATATGAAGTCTCTTTAATATATCTCAAGATCCTCTTTACAGCTCACTAGTGTTCTCGACCAAGATTCGCCATATGATGATTAACCATTCCCACTGTGCAATATCTGGTCTTGTGCAAATCATAACGAATATTAAACTTCCCACAGCTAATGCATACGGTACTCGGGACATCTCCTTCCTTTCTGCTTCACTGTTAGGGTTTTTACTTAAGGATAACTTAAAATTAACAGAAAAAGAGGTAGAGATTGACTTACAAGATTGCATATTGAAGCGTCTCAAGATTTTCTTCAAATAATTCTCCTTAGAAAGTCAAATCTTCCTGTTATTTCTGTCTCGGTAAATTTTGCTGGTCCTAATCCTTCATTTCAAACTCCCCAGCTAACTGAGCCTTCAAATCTTGAATATAATCTTTGTTAGGGCTTGTAACCAACATGTCGTCAACATACAACAGTAATACGATGAAATTAATATTACCAAATCTCTTAAAATATGCACAAGCATCTACACTAAATTTATTGAATCCACGACCTATTATGAAGGAATTAAATCTTTTGTACCAACATCTTGGCACTTGTTTTAAATCGTACAAAGATTTGTTCAACCTGTAAACTAAGTTCTCTTTCCTTGGTTCTTCAAAAGCTTTTGGTTTATGCATGTAAATTTCTTCTTAAACGCAGTCTTTACATCTAACTATATAGATCAAATGTAGCACACATCCTTTTACCACCAACTTTACACGATACCGCTCCACCCGATCATCACTGTTACATTTGATCTTTATTCCCATTTGTTGCTAATGGGCTTTCTCCCTTATATTAGTGACACAAGCTTCCATGTCTTATTCTTATGAAGAGTTTCTATTTTTTCCTGCATTACTACCATCCATAGTGATGCATCTGAACTATTTGTTGCTTCTCGAAATGTTGATGATTCTCCATTTTCTGTATTTTCATATTCAACCAATGCTTGCTCCTCGTGATCTGATATAACTTCAGTAGAATCTTTCTGTTCAATCTTCTTTTGTTCCTAAATCGTTACAACTTTGGAATTTTCTTTAGACGTGCTATTTTGATCTCTCTCTTACAATTTATCTTTTGCAAACATGACATCTTTGCTAATGGCGAGCTTGTAGGTAGTGGAACCCTATGGTCAATACCCCTTAACTCCATTAACATACCCCATAAATCTATATTTTTTAGATTTTGGATCTAATTTTGTGATATCTTAGGTATTATACATCACAAACACAAGAATTCCAAATGTGATTAACTGAAAATGGTCTGCTAGTTTATCGGTCCACTTGTCTAGCAATGTCTTCAGATCAATCGATCTTGTTGGTGATCGATTAATTACATAGCAAGCGGTCTTCATTGCTTCTACCCAGAAAGACTTTGTCATACTTGCAGTTCTCAACATGGCTCTAGTTCTTTCAATCAGAGTTATGTTCATTTGCTCTGCCACTCCATTTTGTTGAAGAGTGTGAGGCATTGTGAATTGACGTTTGATGCCTTTTCGATTACAAAAATCAATGAACTCATCACCGGTATATTCTCCACCATTATCAATTCTGCGACACTTGATTTTCTTCCTCATCTTTAACTCAATTTGTGCTTTAAATGTTGTGAAGGTTGGAAATACATCTTCCTTTCTCTTGATAGGATACACCCAACATCTTTTGAAGTAATCATCAATAAGGTTACAAAGTACCTTGCTCCACCCAAAGACATAACCAATGCTTGCCATACATTAGAGTGATCAATTATAGAATATCTTTACTTCTAGAATTCAATGCATTAAATTTTAGCCTATTTTGCTTACGTGTAACGCAGTGCTCATAGAAGGGTAATGATACCTTCATGAGACCAGGGAGTAGTTTCTGCTCAGCAAGATTCAATCCTTGTTCTGACATGTGGCTAAGTTTACAATGCCACAATTTTGTTACATTTTCTACATAACTAACAGATGCAACTGATGCATTTGCTTTCATATACTTCTCTCTCATAACCTTGTATAAGTTTATAGCTATCCTTTCCACCTTTATGACTACAAAAGCTCCTTTAATCACCTTCATGACTCCATTTTGAACGAAGGTCTTACACCTAATTTCATTCAATTATCCTAAAGACAACAAATTCTTCTTCAAACCCTTCACATGTTGTACATTTTGAATAATGTGAACTGTACCATCATACATCTTCAACTTAATGGTGTCGATCCCGATAATCTCTAAGACATGCTCATTTTCCATGTACACAGATTCTGTAGAGATATATTTATAAGTGAAACCAATATCTACAAGGAATCATATGTCACGTTGCTCCTTAATCCATTATCTAAGCATCAATGAGCTTTACTATGTCCTTGAACACCATTGCTACTTTACTATATAAGATTTCTCCATTAGCAACACATCCTTAAGAAGTTGATGCTTCAGAGGCCTTGTCTTCACCCATCCTGAATTGATATTCACTTCTAAAGTGTCCTCTCTTGCCACAGTTGTAACATTTAAGAATTTTCTTGCTTTTGAATTTCGACCTTTCTTGTTTGTGACTCCCAGTTGAATTAACCTCTGGACCGTCCTCTTGTCATCAATAAGGCTTCTACTTAATGCAAACTTGTTAGCCTTTCTTCTTTGTTGATGTGTCTGCTTATTCTTTAAGAACCGAAGCAGCAACATCATCAAATACCAAAGTATCTGTGAGGATATTATTGGTTAAATTAATGATGAGTTGGTCATATGAATCTAGAAGACTTTGAAGTAGAATCTCTGCACGTTCAATTGGATTTATATTATATCCTAACTTTGAAATTTGAGAGCATAGAGAGATCATAGTATTGATATGTTTTGTTACTGAAGTAAATTCAGACATTCGGAGTGTGTAGAGTCTTCTCTTTAGAAAAATTTTGTTATGAAAAGACCTAGCTTCATACAACTTTGTGAGATGATCTCATATCTCCTTAACTGATTTATTTTCCTCCACACCTTGCAAAATATCATCTAATAAACCAAGATGCAAATCTGACATGGTCACGGCATCTATTTGTTTCCATTTGACGTTATTTGTGAAATTCGTCAGCCTAGCACTGATGGCCTCCAAGCAGTTATCTTTTACTAATACTACCTTGATCTTCAATTTTCATAATCAGAACTTTGTCCTGTCAAACTTTGTAATATCGAATTTTGTCGACATTGTTTCTATCACAGGAATTGACTCCCACTCTCTCATGTTAAAAGGGGGAACTGCCTTGAGTTACCACCATTTAGTATATAATAAGACTGTAATATATCAAGAAAGTTCCTAGGAAAGGCTAGAGGGGCCACAAATGGTTCCACTTAAAACTCACTCTCCTTGAACAGAGCTTTTCCTAGACATGTACTCAATTACCTCAAATACCAATAAAAAATGCTCAAACAACAACAACAAGAATCCGAGAATAAAACCACTCTTAACCCACAAGAACACCAAAGAAAAAAAACTCATATTCTAATATGGAAGATCGACTATGCTACAACTACAGAGCATACGTAAGCAACCTTTAGGCTCTGATACCACTGATAAAGGATGAACTTTATTCGGATATAGCAAACACACCAATAAAAGAAATTTAGATAAAAACACACAAGATTTAACTTGGAAACTCCCTTAACAAATATGTGAAAAAATCACAGTCAAGAATAGAAAACTTTCTACTATAGAAAATAAAGATTACAAGAGGAAGATCTTGCAATCCACATCAAGAATTAATACACAAGGCTATAGGAAAGAGATTTTGGGATATTTAAAACCTTAAGCATATGCCTCCTTATATAGCCTTAATGGAGGCTATTATGTTCTCTTTTTACCAATATGGGATCCAAGCCAATAAGCGGTTTTGATTTAGAATCTTAAAAAGGATTTCTCAAACATTTCCAAGTACTTAAAAGTGAGTTTCTCAACAATTATTTAGGTAGCTTTCATTGCTTAATTTTGAGTTATTGATTTAATATAAATATATTGAATACAATATCTCAAGAATTACAAATAAATCACTTAGAAGAATTAGTTTTTAGGAGTTTGAAATGTAAATCTCTTTTAATTTGTTTAGTTCTTATGTCATAATAATCTCTATTTAATACTTATTTTAGTTTATATTTTTCTACATAAATTGAAAACTTTTAATTGAATAAAATAGATCTTTTGGAGAAAATCAAACAACTTTTTTTATTATTTTTGTATTTTATATTTATGTAAAGACTATCAAATAAGTATCAGATCATCATCTTAAGAGATTTATGAGATTGTTAGAGTTTAAACATTTGCTTCAATACTTACCCTTAGTTTACGTAAAATACAAAAGCTTATAAATAATTCGTATTGAATTTGGATACTTCATATTGTTAAAATGAAGATTTATCTTGATAAAAATAATTTCCAAGAGATTGTTGAAAATAAATATGTATTTTCATCCTTTCCGAACAATTCGAAAATAACGCGATCAAAAATCATAAAGAGATGAGATAATGAAAATCTGAAGCTAGAGCTAGCCAACTTTTTTACAATTGTCTTATCTTCCATCTTCACCAGAATCATGACATTGGAGACTATAAATAAAATATGGAACTTCTTAAAGAATAAGCATAAAAGAGATTAAAAAAATAAGAGGCATGCAAGTTTTGAAGTTGATATTGGAATTTGAAATGTAAAGGATGAAGGAGTCATAAATTATAAAGCATTAATTTGATACACTTCTCATTATAGTTAACAAGGTGAGAGTTCTTGGTGTTAAAATTTCTATTTTAAGATTAATTCAAAAAATTTTATTTGAAAATTTTGAAAATTTTGAGGTTACAATTTCATTGCTTTATAATGCTAAAGACATATCAAGTATTATCTTGATATAAATTTTAAATGCACCATAAACATAGGAACAAAGAAGGCTTATGAGAGGAGAAGGATTTATAAAGGTTACTTTTCAAGTCAAATCACTAAATATCAATGCAAATGAAAACAGGAAAAAAGAAACAATAACAAGCAACTTAAAACAGACTTGAGCAACAATAATAACAGCATTGCTCAAACCTATCCATCATATCCTCTTTATAAACAAACTAATCAGCCATAAAAAAAGATGTTTGTGGATGCATAATGTGATAAATACGGACAATTAGGGAAAAGTAAGAGAATTTTATAAGATTCAATATCAATAAAGAGAAGTTAAAACTATTCATAATCAATAACATAAGGAGTTGTTATGACAACATGTTTTAACAGTAGTGACTCTACATAAAGTTAGCTACTAGACAATAGTTATACACTCCACATTACTCATCACTGTGAACTGTTTAGGGAGCTTGATAGAACCTTTATTACTAAAGTCAAAATTAGGATGACTCATATATTGCACCAAAAGGCAAAGGAACCATTACAATTGAAGACTCCTTGTGTTTAAAACTCTAATAAAAACAAATAATTTGATGGAAGGATGTTTTAATTGGTAGAGGAGTTTCTAACATATATTGCCTATTAATATGGAAAGCAAACTAAGTTATCTTTTTCATAAAACAAGACCTAAATAACTACAAAAAAATTACTTTATTTATACAAATGTGGGAGGGGGTCTCAAAGGACAAAATTGTTAAATCACAATAAGTTTTAAATTTCTTTTATTAATGATCACATAAGAATATGTTGCATTTTACTTCACAAAATTCAAATATGGGGTTGTTGAAATCTTTTGAAAGTTTAAGGATTTGGTAAAAGATCAAAGTGGATGTAAAATTTAGGCGACTAGGTCTGACAATGGAACTGAATGCACCCAAAAATTCAATAAATTGTGTAAAAATGGTAGAATAAAGCAGTAGTTGATAACTCCTTATTCTCCCCGGCAAAACGAAATTATGGAGAGAAAAATATAACATTTATGGAGGTAACAAGATGTTTGTTACATGATAAAGAGTTACCAAAAATTTTGGGTTGAGGCTGTAAATATAGCAATTTTTTGCTTAATAGATTATCAATAAAATACATATCTACCAATTAAGGATAAGGTTGCCTATTGCTAGACATCCACAGATCTCACATATCAATGGGACTTTTATTGGTTTATTGTTGTTGTTGTTAGATTTCCAATAAAAGCTTATAGATAATAACTCATTTGAAGCATATTATGACTATAGAACTAGGCTAACGAATTTAGAAACATTCGGCTACCATTGTTTCTCTCACATTCCTCCAATCAAAAAGAGACAAATTGGATAAGAGGTGGAACATAGGATCTTTGTAGGTTTACAACTCAATTTTAAAAGCCTGCAAGATAAATCTTCCAAAAAGCAATAAATTAATTACCATTAAGGATGTCCAATTATTCCTTGAGCTATAAAACTAAAGCTAGAAAGATGACAAGAATCTTAAATTTTAGGAAGATAATGAAAATAGTAATTGTCACGAGAACTAAATCACTCTTAAGTTATCAAAGATGCAATATTTTTAATAGAGCTTATAATGTATGAAGAGGTTATAGTAGATTAGCAATAGATGACTTACAATAAAAAAAAGGAGCTCATGATTATTATAAAAACCAAACTTGGGAGCTACTAAAGAAACTTGAACACAAAAAGGCAATAAGTCTAGCAGGTTTATAAAACCAAACTTAGTCAAGAAGAATACTTAAAATTATAAATTTTGCTCTCAATATCAATTTATTCAATTTTATAAGCCTTTTGTGGGATCAATTTATCTGGCTGATAGTAATGAGAATCCAACGATGTCATAAAGTGGGCAAAGGAAGCAATCAAGGCCAATATGAAAAATAAGTCTTTCTTATATATACCTTATCTTTTAGTCATCAATAAAAAGTGAGAAAGACAACTTTACTTTTCATTGTTTGCTACTGGGGAATTTCTAAATCTTATTGTCTATTCAGACTAGGTTTTACCAAAAAAAAAGTTGAAGTTAATAGGAAAATGTTATTAATTATTACAATAATTATTTCACATGAGATGATATAAGATCTCCTTAGCTCAAAATTAGAGCCGTATAAGGATGCATGTGGTGATTTTAAGATACTCATTGCAATTCTTCAAAGAGACAAACTTAATCTAAGTATATATTTCTTCCTTTTTTAACTTGTTTAAAATTAATCATTGTTTTATTTTCTTTACACGATTACTTTTATTGTATTACAAATTCTTAGTAGGACCAATTTAGAAGAGGTAATCTAGAATTGTAAAAGTTTATAATTCAAATTCTAAGTAAATGTATCAATGCACTAAGTATGAAAAGAAGTAGAACACATTGATTCATCAATTCCAAAGAAGGGAATAAATTATAGTATAAAAGATTAAATGATTTAGTCTTTACTCGATACAGCTTAAAACTTCAAGAAAGATATGTTATTATCATTATTAAGTTGAATATAATTTCCTGTAATTTTAATTATTTTTATTTTAATTGTTTACTAGGAATTTTATTAAAATAAGTAGTTTTATAGATCCAATTTGTATTGACTATCGATCTTTTAGTGGATTAAGTTTTTAAGGAACCAAGTTTTATAGATGAGAGTGACTTAGAAAATAATATTAGATATGAAAGTGTTAACATGTCATTTGGTTCAATATGTTTAAATGATGAGATAGATATGAAAGTGTTAACATGTCATTTGGTTCAATATGTTTAAATGATGAGATTGCTTTTAACGATGAGAATTTTATACCAAATAAAAATTAAAATTGATTTGAGTGGATATGTCGTTAAATGAAATTTCAAGTTTTGTATTTTTTTCTCATCTTTTAATTTCACTTATATTTAATGTATATGTTAGATTGTATGTATGCAATATAAATATAAAACTTTTTAACCGTACCTATTTTTTAGTTTATATTTAACTTTGCTTTATTGTATTCCTTGACACGAACTCTTTTTGTAATGCTTGTAGACTTATATTATTCTTACTTATAATCATTCTTTACTATATAATGTAAGTTGTAACATTTTAAATACTTTTTATTATTCTTAATTTTTATATCTGTATGAGAACAAATCGATCTTTTTTTAATATAAATATTGTACCGAAGAAATATATGAAAAGTAATATTAATATAAATAAATAGATAGTTATTGTATCATATTTATATTATTTTTGAAACAAGGTTAAAGTAAAACTAAAAATTATCTAGCACAATAAATTGAGAGACCGTTTTGTAATGTCATAAAATTTATAGACTATTTTGTAATTTTAAAATATTACTAAAAAAATATTCAATATTAAGTAATATTCCTAAAATCACGTAATAGGCTATTTAACGTAATTGACTGAAACTAGGGCACGCAGTATGAATATTGTATTTTATAAAACTCAATTTTTAAGCAGCAAACGAATTGTTAAAAGATTGGTTATACTTTGAACTTCACAATTAACTATGGAGTGTTGAATGTAATATTTCATGATCTCCATTTTATATTAGTCCGTTGTTATGTATATAATAATTTCCATTTTATATTCAATTCATTCACAATTCTTCCGCTATCTCACCACTACCCTATACCCCTAGCCTACTTGCTAATAATTCCTCTCTCTCTCTTTTTTTTTTTTAATGTCATAAATACCAGAAAGTTAACGAGTGCCTATCATGATTTTTGTGAGAGTTTGTTCATTCTGTTTTAGTCGTGACTCATGATAACCCTCTGTTTCTTTTGGGATCATTATTAAGAAAAACGAAATGACTCTGCGGACAAGAGTGGGGAAGCCAAGAAAGTAGCATGCATATGCTGAAGCATTACCCAAATCAGGTTACAAGTTAAAACTGTACAAGCAAAGAAGCAGAGATGGTCCAATGCGGGAACAGAGAAAAAAAATAATACTATAGGAGAGGAGTTAAGACGGACATCATCAGTATCCCCCTCAAGCGTGCGTTTATTTCAGCATTCAAAGCCGTGCAGTGTTGAGTGGACAATAGAAAGTCAGCACAAATGCCATAAACCATGGTCAAGAAAGAAACTCAACAGAAGAGGACGACAATAGGTTTAGGTAACGCTTTATGTATCAGAAAGATGGTTATGTTGGTAACTTTATTTACCCTTGAACAATCAGAAGAAAACAGCAAAATGTAGGTGAAAATTGAGGAGAGAGAGAGAGGTTATAAAACAAAACGAAGTACTCGGAATCGCATTGACAGGTGAAAACTTTTGATTGATTCTCATGCACACAACTTTTCAGTCCCTCTCTTTCACAGAGCACACCCAACACGACTCTTGTCTGTGAAGTTGTTAACTTTTCATCTCTATCTCTCTCACCATCTCTTTCTCTCTGCAAAAGTTTCACTTTTGCAGATTTGGAAGTGAATAAAGAGAAAGCAGCAGAGTGAAACTGATGGGCAAGAATGGAAACCAGCAACAGAAAATAAAAGCTCCGAGAGAGAGAGAGGGTAGTTGCTAATCTCTCTTTCACTTCAGAGTCAAGTTTGGCCATTTTTCATTGGAACACCAGTGTACTGTGTGAATATAGCCACAGTTCTTTTGCTGTAAATGGCAGGGTTAGCTGCTATTCATATCTGTTTTGAATCATGTGGCTTGCATGCTGTGTTATCATTATGAAAGAAGTTGATTTTTGCTCTCGTTTCAGGAGCATAGAAAGAAGTTAGACCGAAGGCAATACGTAAAGGAGAAATCACAGTTTTCCAAGGCTTTGGGTGTCCATTCATGGAAGCTTCAGAAATTTAAGAGGCCTTCTACAATTCCCAGAGAGTATGTTAGTGAATGTCTAGGAGGTTGGATGTGCTTGTAAAAGAATTTTCCTCTTTTGTGTCATTTGTTCGATCGTTTTCCTTTCAAGTCTCTGCTGTTGGGTTTTATTGGCCTTGATATCATGTTTGTTGGAGTGAGACTGTTGACAATCACTTGCTGAAATCGAGGTGAGTTAATTTGCTAATCGTCATTATCTTCTGCCTTGTTCTCTATTTATTTATTATCAACATTGAAATCAACTTGTTTTCCTTTTGCAGTAGCAGATGTGAAATTTGAGTGCTAAGAATCGTATAAGAATAGGTGGTTCAGCTAAGGAATAGATCAAAAAGCAAGCAAGCTAGAATGACCGATCAGAGCTCTCTGTCACCTTCATCTTTGAGTAGCAGAAAGCCAGTTACATCTTTCTTCGGTTCATCAAGGTTCAAAGCTTTTACCTTTAAGGGTTTCCCTGAAACTGAACCTGTGATGAGTCCAACCTCAATTCTCGACACTACAAAACCTCTCTCTCCTTTCAAAAGTGAATCAAATCAGGCAAAATCTCCAAGAGTTTTCCCTGAAAGCAAACATTCATGGGACAAGGTGGACACAAAAGGTATTGGAGTGGCCCTTATTGACGATATACAGGACAATGAAGCTGTTGAACAAGACAGTAACACGATTTCTAAACCTTGCAACAGAGGAATCTTGTTTGGTGCCAAGCTTAGGGTCCAAATACCTCCACTGCCTAACATATCGTCTCCAGTTGGATCACCAACATCACCAGGAGATTTTGGAATCAAGACAAGGAACACACAAATGTTATCTGGGCTCTCCATTCAAGCAAATGATCCTCCTCGTGTGTTCACAGGATGTCTATCCATAAGCGAGATGGAGCTGTCCGAGGATTATACATGTGTGATAACTCATGGTCCTAATCCAAAGACTACCCACATATTTGACAATTGCATTGTCGAAAACTATTATACCAATTCAGCACAACTCAATTTCCTTAGCTTCTGCCACACATGCAAGAAGCATCTGGAGCAGAAAAATGACATCTACATCTACAGGTAAAAATGGCACAACTTTCCTCATTTTGGTCTGCAAGTTCTCGTAACTCCTTTTGACACTTTTGTTTCAGCTTAATTTGGCGTATAATTACGTTTTCGTTTTGCTCATAAAAGCAGGGGTGAAAAAGCTTTCTGCAGCGACGAATGTCGTTACCAGGAAATGTTACTAGATGGAATAGAGAATTGATAATCTTGACGAATAAAGTTTTGGTCTGAAGCTTCTGCTTTCCTTCAGAGTTCTCACTGTCAAAACGTATCAACAAACCAATTTCTTGATCATGGAGTGTTTTTCCACTCTCTCACCTGAAAGCAACGATAAGAGAGGATTATTGGCTCGAAGTTAGAATCTTTGTTTAATGTGATTGCTTCTGGGTTATGGGTTTTCACAGGCTGATGATGATGTATGATTGAAAACCTTCCCAGGTATATATTATTGCTATGATTAGCACAAAGTAGTGATCATTGAAATAATTGAAGTCAGTGAGCAATAATTTCAGCAGTATGAGATTCTGAGGCTGTATGTTTCTTATGTCTTCGGCTCATAACCAACTTTCTCCGATATTTGGGTTGATTCAACGCAACAAAAACATTAGTTTAATCTAACTCTTGACTTTTTCAAGCCAGTAGATCCAAACTTAGGTCGCTTTCTCATCCTATACAATAATTTGTAGTTGTTGGGAACTTGGACGTGACATAGAGATCCACACTATATATTCTCTCCAAGTTAATGATATTTTTCACCAAGAACCAAGTTTCTTACCTGCAGCATTAATTAACTCTTCAGCTTTCTTTTCCAACAACAGAAATCAATAATATCTGAAACTGGAGAACATCCAATGAGGTTTTTTTTTTGGTTTCCTCTCATTAATTTCCAGCCTGAGCCTAAGGAGTGCAGAATTTAATTCTTAATATTGAAACTTAAGACATTTCGACATCGAACTATTCATTCTGGTCTTCATTATAATCCAACAACACTATTCATGCTTGTTTGTCCAGCCCGAACATGAAAAAGTCCACATCAAACTATTGTTTTTGACAAAGACATTAGATTGTTAGTAAAAATATTAGCAGTCAACAATGGAAATTAAGTATTAGGTTAGACCTCTTTATGTGTAAAATTTTTTAAATTTATTGAAATTAGTCGATTTTTAGGACTATATTATCATCGTTTTGACTTACTCTTTTAATGTCTAATATTTGATTAGTGATGAGTAAGATAGGATGTGCCTGTCAACAAAAAAAACAAGAAATAGAAAATAAAAAACAGGTAACATTTTTTTCTTGAATCAAATTTAATTTTTTGCTTGACTTAAGAGTCATTCACTATTCGATTGTGCTCGAGTTTGGTCTACGAGTTCTTGAGAAGCTGTTTTATAAAAAATCTTATTTGGAGGATTATAGTTGTAGTTTTTACCGGTGAATAGTGGTTTAATTATAAGTAATTTCTCTTTCTTTTTCCTTCCAATATTGATTTTTTCATTTTTTCCCCTTGTTTGGCATTTGTTTCATGGCCAATTTGATGAGCATTTTTAAAGAATTTTTGGATGTAACAAAGGTCATGTGGTGTTTACCATTGTTTCAAAAAGGCTTTCAAATAAAAAAAAATCTTAGTGTTTCTTGTGTTTATGATTTGCGCAGGATATACTTACTTTTTAGCATATAACACTTACCACAACGTTAAAGTTTGCTTGTTCTACATAGATTCAAGTCATAACAAAAGTTTTGATTAGACATTTTATTTTACATCTTTATGCTTGTATGTATTGGTAATTTCATCCTAATATTGTGGTATCAAAATTGTGTTGAATAGTTGTAATAATTATATTTGAATGATGGGGTCAAACACTAGCAAAATATTTTGTTTAAATGGTAATATATTACCATAATTGGAAAGGCAAATGCAAGATCTTTTAGTTTATGAGAAAGATGCATTTGCAATCCATGTAAGATGGGGATTAGGAATTTGAGCATTCATAATTTTATAATCATATTAGGCAATATGCAGAAGACAATATTTTTGATCACGTTGTTAATAAGACATATATTATAACTTTGTAGGATAAGATTGATATACTTTTATGCTTTGAAGATTAGCAATAACAAGTTATTTTTATTTAAGCAATTGACTAATTTAAGATACAAGGAATGCAATCCTATTTTTGATCATTTAAATAATTTTTAGGATATTTTTTTTATCAAAAGTCTAAAATGGGTGTAAAGTTTGATGACGAAATTTAGGGATTATGGTTGCTTGATACTTTATCAGATTCTTAAAAAACTTTTCGTACTTCTTTGACCAATTCTACTCTTCATAGTATGGTGACTATCGAATATATTAAAAATGGTATCTTTAATGAAGAAGTGAGAGCAAGATCTTAGAGCTTATCTTCATCCTCCTCACATTTAGATGCTTTGGTTAACGAAGACGAGAGAGTAGTAAATCCAAAGGTCAGAAGGGTAGAGAAAAAAGTATAAGCAAGTCAAAGTCCAAGTACAAGAACTTTATTTATGATCTCTGTAGTGAAGCAAGACATATCAAGAAGTACTTTTCAAACTAAAAAAAGAGATGAGACAGGAAAAAAGGACAGTGATAATAAGAATAATGTTGTAGGTGGTGTTATTATTGACGATGATCTTATTATTGCTTATGATAAAAATATCATCCATTTAGTATGATATGAGACTAGCTCGGTTGTAGATGTTGGTATTTCCTATCAAGTTATGTTAAGAGAGGAGTTCTTGCTTCTTATAATTCAAAACATTTTAGACTATTGAAGATGGAAATGATAACAAGCTTAGGGTAATTAAAATGAAAACAATTTGTTTAAAGACCAATAATAGTTCAAAGTAAGTTCTTAAGCATGCACTTGATATATGCTTCAATTTTTTCTCCGTAAGAAAAGCTTTTTGATGATGGATATTGCAATATCTATAGTGATGGATAATAGAAACTTACTAAACTTTTATTAGTTTATTGCTCGAGGTAACACATCCTCTGACTTATGTATAATACAAGTTTCTATTTTTTACAGCTTGGTGACTATAATGTAGAGTGATACTTCATCATAATTATGACATAAAAAACTGAGTCATAAGAGTGTAAAGAGAATTGATTGTTGAGTCAAAATTTTTATCATTTAAGAATAAGGAGGCTAAGATGGATGAATGTGTTCATTATTTGGCTGAAAAATAAAGAAGAGTTCCTTTTCAAAGTCATCCTTTTACAAACTCATATTTGTTAGCGCTTATAAACTTTGATCTTTGTGGTCTTTTAAAGGTAATATCATAAGGTGGTGCACTTTATTTTGTTATTTTAATTGACGATCATTATGAGAAACTCTGAGTTTATTATTTAAAGAAAAAAGATCAAGTTCTTAAGAAATTCAAAGAGTCTCAAGATTTAGTTTAAAGCACAAACATGTAAGAAATTGAAATGCATTTATACTGACAACAATGGTGAATATATGAACCTTTGATAACTATTTTAAAAAAAGCAAGACATTAGACATCAAAAGACTCTTCTCTGGACTCCTTAGTTGAATGGTTTGGTAGAGAGATGAATAGAACTTTAGTGGATAGAGTTAGATGTTTATTTGCAGAAGCAGAATTGGCATAAGCATTTTGCACAGTTATCAATTTATCTCCTACTGTTGCTTTAGATAATGATCTCCCTTAAAAAGTTTGACTTAATAAGAATTTTTTTATAATCAGTTAAGAGTTTTTGGGTGCAATGTATTAGTGCATGTTCTTAAAGATGATAGGTTGAAATTGGATATTAAAATCAAACATTGTATCTTTATTAGTTATGCTTAAGATGAGTTTGATTAGTGAACTATTAAGTATATTAAGAAGGCTGCGATGAATGGTTCTCAAATCAATGGGAGTCTGGTTGATAATAAGCTAGTTTCTTTAATTAATGTACCAAATGCAATCAAAGATAGTCTTCAAGATGTTGAGATCCAAGAGAACAATCAAGATGTTGAGATCCAACAATGAAAATAGTAACCAAGTGCAGAATGATCAATAGGGTGTAGAGAGATGAATAGAACTTTAGTAGATAAAGTTAGATGCTTATTTGCAAAAGCAAAATTGTCAAATTCCTTTTAGGCAGAAGCACTTTGCATAGTTAATGAAGTTATCAATTTATCTCCTATTGTTAATTTGGATAGTGATCTCCCTCTTGGAGTTTGATTTGATAAGAATATTTTTTATAATCTCTTAAGAGTCTTTGGGTGCAAAGCATTGGTGCATGTTCTTAAAAATGATAGGTTGAAATTTGATATAAAGATCAAACATTGTATCTTTATTAGTTATACTCAAGATGAGTTTGATTACCAATTATATGATCTAGTAATGAAGAAACTTGTTAAATTAAGGACTGTATTGTTAAGTATATTGAGAAGGTAAAGATGAATGGTCCTTAAAACAATGGGAGTCCGGCTAACATTGAGCCAGTTTTTTAATTGATGCACTAAATGCAACTGAAGATAGTCTTCAAGATGTTGAGATCTAAGATAACAATGAAAATGGTGACCAAGTGCAGAATGATTATTACAGATAACTTAAAATCATCCTCCTTTCCAAGGTGTAGACACTTTGAATGCTCTAGTACATGATATTGTGGTTGGTCAGCAACTAATAAATGTATAGAAAACAATTAAAGAGGCTCCAGAGACTTCTTTTAGGAGATTTATTAAAGAGAAAAATCCTTGTCACAGTACCCTACTTACGAGTACGTACTAGTCAATAATAGGGGAGAACTTAAAAACTTTAAGAAAGCCATGAGTAGTGAGCAGAAGGAGAAATGGTTTAAAGCTATGAAGAATGAAATGAACTCCTTACATGATAATCAAATTATTGATTTGATTAAGCTTCATAAGGACTAAAGAGCTTTGACGAACAATTGAATTTTTAAAAAAGAAGCATGATGATGACACTTACCATGATATGAAGTTAGATTAATTATCAAGGGCTTTAGCTAGAATGTAGGGGTTGATTTTGATGAAATATTTTCTTTAGTTGTGAAGATATTATCTGTCTGGTTAATGTTGAGTTTAGTAACATGCCTTAACTTAGAGGTTAAGCATATAGATGTAAAGACTACTTTTCTCCATTGGTGATTTCAAAGCGAAAATTTATGTGGAGAAACTAGAAGCTTTGGAGTCAAAGGACAAGAAACTTATGTTTTTAAATTAAGGAAGAATATGCATGATTTGAAACAAGCATCAAGGTAGTATACAAGAATTTTGATTCTGCTTTGAGAAAGCAAGGCTTCGAGGAGACTTCATTTAACAATTATGTCTTTGTATATAAATTTTCTAATGATAATTTTATTTTTTATTACTTTACATTGAAGACATGCTTATCATTGGTCAAATTGTTTTTAGGTTAAGATCTTTTCCTTCCTATATATAAAAATATCAAATTTATTTTGTAATACCATATTTATTTTTCAATATATCATGTTAGAGTTTACTAACTCCTTAAAATTAAAATAATAAAAATTGATTAAACATTTTGGCTTTATTTGGTCAATGACTTATCGTATATTTTTTGACAGATTGAAAGGTTTTAATTATTTGACCATATTAAACAACTGATAATTGTGTTTAGTAATTAGCTAATTGGATTGACGGATTGAACTCAATCAATTGATTTTGAAAATGCTACTATGAGGAACGTTTTTCACTGGCTGCTGAGAAATTAAAGGATTAAAAGACTATTATATCCAAAAGTTATAAGAAATTACTCAAAGGGATAGAGACCAAGATAGAGATA
>JAOQMP010000009.1:22365743-22379084 GCA_027563575.1 Erythroxylum pedicellare | reverse complement strand
GGGTCGGGAGGGGGGGGTTGGGTAAAAATTAGGTAATTTCTTTTTTTTGTAGATAAGTCCTCAAATTTTTTAAAAATTCCAAAATTTTCCGAAATGTTGGGTACCGACTGCTACCCAACAAAAAACCCCATTACCGGCTGGTATTTATGGCTGTTACCGAGGTTGGGATCCAAGTTTCATTTTCCAGCCGGTACCGACCGGAACGGAACGGATCCCATAACTGCAACTATACTTGTCAAGTAATGGGCGAGATCTAATACCACGCGGAGTAAAATAATTATGAAAAATTTTCTTATATAATCAATATAATAAAATTTTTTATAGATATATAACTAATGTTCTAAATGAATTTCTCATATTAGGTTAGTTCAGTAAAGTTATTTTCTAAAAAGCACTCATATATTTGCTTATCCGTATAAGTTAGTATATGAGATTGACTACTTCTTTTATAAGAAAAAAATATAATGTTGTTAGTTCATTTACATTTTATTAATGTTTAGTTTTAATAAAACAATGATTATAAAAAATTTAAAGATGATTTATAAATACAATATGAATCTCATAATTATAATTTAATCATTATTTCATTTGCAATGTGTATTTATCTCATAAGATGTTATTATTGATAAAACAAACATAGGCAAGAGGGGGTGAATTGTGCAAAAAAATTTGCAAAATACTTTTAAAATGATAATATCCTTCTAAAAAAATAAGTCTATAAATAGGAAAGTCCTATCAACTTTCGAAAATATCCTATTAATGTTAAAAAACAAAAGGATCTTGTTAACTGAAAGAAGTCTGCTAGCGCTCAAAAGAAAAAGAACCTATTAATTGATAGGAACCTGCTAGCGATAAAAAACGAAAGGAGCTTGTTAATCGATAGAAGCTTATTAATGTTCAAAAAAGAAATGAGCCTTTTAATCGATAAGAGTCTGTTAATGCTCAAAAACGAAAGGAGCTTTTAAATTGATAAGAGCTTGTTAGTGCTTAAAAAGAGAAAGGAATCTCTTACGATAGAAAAATAGGAGGAGCCTATTGTAAAATTAAAGGAGCCTCTTGAAATCAAAAACTTCTAATGTAGAAATTTAAAAGTTAAGAAGAGAGAAAGAATAACACGAACAATAATTTATATTGGTTTAGCTTATAATGAAGCCTATATTTAGTCCCCAAGTATTCAACTTGAGTATTTCACTATAAAATCTAAGTAGTAAATTTTCACGAGCCTCTCTATGCTTACAAATACATATTTTTCAACATTTTTCAACCTTCCACACTCACAGTGTTTTACAAAACTCTACAAGATCTCAACAAGAAATATATAGAGGATTTAACAGTTTTTCTCAATAGAGTGATTTCACTTTTTAAGGTACAAAGAATTTGATAAGACTTTCAAGAATATTGATGTTGATCTTCTAGAGCTGATTATTTGAATCCATCTTTGAATAGACAAGTTCATAAAGAAGGTTCCTGTAAGATATGAAGAAATTATCCTCTAATTTTATTTCCTTTTAAGAATTAAATCATTGCCTATATAAGGAAATAAATCTAATCTGAATTTCGAAATATTATAAAATTATCATCGAAATTGTTAAACATATCCTTTGAGCTAACAATATCCCCCCCTTTTGATGATGACAAATAATGTTAGATATATTTTAAAAATTCAAATAATAATAAAGAATTTTGAAAGATACCTGCAAACTTTATATGTTCTTACTCGTAGTTATAAAAAGTAGGAGCCTATCGTTTGTATATAATAGATTTAAACTTCACAATTTCAACAACATTTTAGGAGCAGTTAGTAGAAAATATCATCGATAACAAATATATCATCAAGGCAATTGAAAACATATCCCAAAAGTAAAGAAAGATGCATGCAATGTATATCATTAACTATTCTCCCCCTTTGTCATTATCAAAAATAGAGGAAAAAGTAACTAAGCATCAAACAATATTATAAGTCATTATAAAATAGAGATATTAAGAAACAGAGTCGTTAAGGGGATTCGTAAATCTTTCTAAGCAAGATATGCATATCAATGATCTAATGTTGCATGTTGTATTAGATCTTGATTACAGAGAACTTTTTTCAGATATTGAAGGATCAAATCATTGGAGCTTTAGAGTGCGGTAGGGGTTGATTTTTGTAGAGTAAATCTGAAGAGATTTGCTGCTCTTTTAGTTTTCTTCTCAACCCACACATTGTCTTTGCACCTTGCACTCAAATTGATAGGGAATGGAAGAATGGAGCTTACCTGGTGTATACCAATCCAAACCATCAAAAGACACTCCGTAGTTGGCAAAAATTTTGGTTAATAGCATCTTATATAGTAGACCACTAGTTGTATTCTTGTAACTTCCCTTGTCCACCATAAACTTCAAAATCAATGCTAGGATGTTTATTTTGTTTCCCTTTAAAAGATTGTCGACCATATACATATCCAAAAGACTACACATTTCTATTAAGCTACTCCTTGTAAAGATTGAATTAGCTGAAATGGATGTAAGGCATCTTGGCAGTAGGTCCAAGTGTCTACACTAAGGTCTTCCTTCATGGGTATTCTCAATGTGTAGACATATAAAGTCCATAACCTGTCCTAAATCAAGGTCAACAATGTCCTCCTTATAACAAGAAAGATCAGTCCTACCTATAAGAAGTATATTCAGAATGTTTGCCAAAATCTCTTATGTGATCAAGATCTCACAATCAAGAACCAAAGAAATTATTGCAGCTTTCCATGAATTTCCTCTGTTCTCATATATGTGTAAAAACATCGAACCAGGTCATCACACACTGTTTCATTCAAGTTCACAAAATTTTCCTAGCTAACCACACTAAAAAAGGAAGATATTGGAATACCTATTTCATCAAAAAGATTAGGAGGCAAGATGCGTCTAGCTACCACCTTTCTCTCCTTATAGTGCATCTTGTATCTTACTTTAGCTTCCATGACTAAAACAATTTCACTAGTGCTAAGGACTCTCCCTTCTGAGGTATAATGAGTTTCTTTGATTTTGTCCTTTTAGCCTTAGGGATTTCTTCAAAAATTGGCTCATCCATAGCAATTAGGTCCTTTTTTTTCATCAATCATAGGCGCTTTGCCTTTTCTTATCTCTTCTCTTTTTCTTTTTTATGAGTCTTCTTCCTCTTTCTTTTCAACCTAAGGAGTTTCTTCTTATACAGTTTGTTTTGCCACACTTGCTTTGGTCTTCGGTCTCTTTATTAACGGAGTCGGTCCTTCATATGATCCATCATTGTTTACAAGCCAGTGCACTTCAAGCACTTTCTTATCCTTCATATCAGTTTTAGGAGTAGTGGAAGGAGAAGTAATGGAAGGAGTAAGAATGGGTATACGAAATCTTACTTTTTTTGTTTGCTTCTCCTTACTTGAGGATTCTTCTACTTCTTCTTCTTCTTCCTCATTTCTTTTCTTCTTTTTCTTTTTCTTCTTCTTCTTCTTCTTCTACTTCTCTACTAGAGCTATAAACAAATTGTTGTTTAGCTAAGGGTTCATTGTTTTTAGAGATCAGTTCCAGTCTGATTCGAAGAAAAGCATAGCCAAAATTTGTCTTTTTCTTTCCTCTAAAGTTTTTTAAAAGGTTGTTTCTGAAGTTTGGGGCTTAGAGAAAGTAGAGATAGGTTCAGTAGGAGTGTTCAAAGAGCCTACTATTGGAGAGTAAGACGAGGACTGAAAAATGAGTGTTTGTTCATGGCTAGAAGTTGAAGCCATAGTTTTCTTTTATCCCTTTGATTTTGTTCATGCCATTAAGGTTTAGGAGTTTTTGGAGGTAAGAACAGAGAGAAGGTAAAAAGTAAGGGAGTAGAGAGGAAGAGAACAATGCTTCTGAGGAAAAAACAAGGAAGAGTATAAGAGACAAGTTTGTTTCTAGTATATTAAACGATTCTTGAGCATTGATTTCATGTGAGAAAGGGTAGTCATACAAGCCAAAAGAGGAAGTATGATTGTCTATGTATCTTGTATCAGACACGTTGTTCTATCTAGTTTTTATTTCATTTAATAGCCTTCATATCTTGATTTTGGTTAAAAATCCTTATGTTTTGATCAAAATGTGAGATAATTTGAGTGGAAATTGAGTGAATATTGGATAAATGTTAATTGGATTATTTTGTGAATTTTGCATGGAGGTTGAAGGGAAAGTTCACATAAATTTGCATGAAAAGAAAAAAGGAAGAAAGGTGGTGACATAACTTGTCACCACCGTGACCATGACTTATTATGTCACCACCGTGACTAACACTTTGATGTGGGTCACTGTGGTAACTTAACTTGTCACCACCGTGACTAGTGCCCTTATAGGGTGACATATAGAGGGAAAGAATGTGAAGAAGGTAAGTAGAGAAGAGCTTCTGCTGAGAAGATATAAGAGAGAAAGAGTAGAGAAAGGAATCTGAGAAGATATAAGAGAGAAAGAGTAGAGAAAGGAAGCAGAGGATGAAGCAACGTGAGCAATCAATCATCTGGGTGAGAACAAAGCAAAAGGAGAAGGCGAGAGGTAATGTAAGAAGTTTGAGAGTGGCTAAAGATCACCCCAACTCCCTCATCCAAAAACTCGTTTGCTCATTTTGTTTATTATTTCTCTGTTTCTTTACTGAATGTACTCCTTTGTTAGTTGATGGACTCACCCTCTGTTAGCTTTTGATAGTTTATTTCAGTTATTCACTTGGTTTATTACTTTAATACTTCTCTTGTACTAATCAAGAAGGGATTGAAGTATTTGAATATGATGAATCTTATTATTTCTGTAATGGTCTGATCTCTTTTTCTTAAGGATTAATGTAGCTCTTTTATTTATATATAAACAACTGAGGTATTGTGTTGTTGTCTTATGTTTGCTATAGTTTCTGAACTAAATGGATGAATAATATGATTAAACTTTGCAACATTTTGGTATTAATGAGAGGAAGTTTAATATGAATGAGAAACTATATACGTTTACTTTAAGAACTAGAAATATATTAACTTAAGTGATAATTAATAATCGAGTTTCCATAATTAATTCGGATGATAAATTGTTGAAGACGAAAGTGAGACTTAGTTTATTATTCGAGCTGCTCTTAAAACCAAACTGTTAATTTAGTAAGATGACAACCCAATCATTTCCCCTTAGTCATACATAGGAGATTAAATTAGAGAAATTAATTCCCAAGAATGTTCCACTTTAATTAACCTATTTTTTAACTCCCAATTAGTTCCATTTACTTTTCAATTTAATTTGGTGATTTTCTTTAAATCCTTCACTCAACAAATCGGGATAGAATGTTTAAGATTGCATTTGTTTTATTTTTTTTGCTCAAGGTTAATTTAAGTGAGCCAATTTCACCTCTATGGGAGATGACCTTGGATAATCACTACAGCTATCTTATATTAGTTACGAGTTAGATAGCCTAGTTATTTTTATAATTTATTTAGGCACAACAAGTTTTTGGCGACGTGTTATCATTTATACTTAAAATAATTTTGACTTTTTAAATTCATTTATACATTTTTGTTGTGTTATTTCTTTAAGTTTTTTTAGTAATTTTCTTATTAATTCACTATTGTTTTTATTTGGTTTATTGACAACGTACATCGGATAAGAGGACCTCCAATGTATTTTGAAGACAATCTTGAGGTACCTAAACTAGAAGATTAAGAGATGGGTGAAATGTAGCCAGTAATGAAGGAGTATGCCAGACTAGTAATCGTTACTGCCACTTTGTGCATATGATTGAGAAAGGTAACTAGGAACTATGAATTGAAGAGCATCCATTACAACATGCTTCCATCATTCTATAGGGTTCCCAATAAAGACCCTTTAAACTTCATTTGGGAATTCTATACTACTCTCTAGACATTCCCGTTAGATGGCCTAAATGAAGATCAACTTAGGATGAGGTGCTTCCTATACATATTGAAGAATTAGGGCAAGGCATGGCTGATGACCCTTCCACCTTGATCATTGACTACATAGGAGAAGGTGTACAACAAATTCATGAGAAAGTTATTCCCATCAAAAGAATTTTTGAGTTGTGAACGAAGATAGCAACCTTCACTCAGATGGAGGGAGAGTCGTTCCATAAATCATGGGAATGCTTCAAACTCTTGCTCAATTAGTGTCAACACCATCATTTTCCACTCCACATGCAAAACTAGTTCTTTTATGATGGATTGACACAACAATGTTAGTACACAGTGGATAATGCAGTAGGAGGAGTTATGAGAGTGAAGACTGCCGAAGAAATATATGAGATGTTTGAAATGTTAGGGGGTAATTCTTAACAAAGAGCATGAGGGGAAGAAGAGTTGAAGTTTATAAAGTGGGCTTGAATCAAGAATTAGCCATGCAATTAGCTGAGTTAACAAGGTATGTAAAGATACTAACTACAAGATTACCCCAAAACGTTCCAAATTAAGAGGAATATGGTATATACAAAATTTATGGTCATGGAGATAATGTTTGTTCATATTCTTGTGAGCCTCTTGCATTTGGGAAAGAATAAGTGAACTCACTCAATGGTTTTTAACTAAGGGAGTGAAATGATTCATACTCAAACACCTACAACCTTGGTTGGAGAAACCATCCCAATTTTTTATAAAAGACCCACAATCCACCAGTATAAACCCAACTATAGTACCAAAATTGTCAGAGGCCAAATTATTACCAAGGGCAATCCTTACTTCAGAACCCACCAAGCAAGCCTTTGTTGAAGGAAAGCCTGAATGCATTTATTTAAGTCACAACTCAAAATCAAGGATGAAAAATAAGAGGTTCAATTCTTTGATGGCATTTGTGAAGACGATTGAGATCTAAGTAGGGCAACTCGCAACACAAATGTAGAACAATCAAAAAGGGAAGTTACCCAGTCAACCCGAGCAAGCCCATGCAATCACTATTTTGAGAAGTGGTAAGGTAGTTGATAATTATATTGAGATCCATTCTAATCTGTCTGGTGGAAGTAAGCAAGAGGAGGAGAACATCACCACTAAAAAAGGTGAGCATAATGAAGAAAGAAATAGGTACGACAAACTTTCAAGTCACGTTAAAAAAGGTGAAAAACTGGGGCATGCAACAATCAACTGCAATGAAGAATCAAGACTGCATAAGATGACTAATCTTTATGGGCTACTGATCCCATATCTAAGCCGCCTTAAGGATTTGAAACAAGATAAGCAATTTTCTGATCTATATAACAAATTTCCAAAGTTAATATTAATCTACCTTTGTTAAGTGTGATTAGGAACATTTTAGCTTATGTGAAGTTCTTCAAGAAGTTAAGCATCAAAAAATGGAAGTTTGAGCCAAACGAGAAGGTGATAGTTTCAGAGGATGCAAATGTAGTCCTTCAACAACAATTACCCCCTAAATTGAGAGACCCAGGGAGTTTTCTTTTACAAATATCAATAGGTAATGGTGATGAGGTTAAAGGTATGCTTGACCTTGGTGTGAGTATAAACTTTATGCCTTAATTTATTTATGAGAAATTAGATCTAAGATAGTTAAGACCTACAAACATGTGTTTGTAATCAGTTGATAGGTCAATCCGTTATCTGAAAGGAATAATGGAAGATGTGTTAGTGAGGGTTAGAGGATTGATTGTTCCTATAAAATTTGTTGTTCGAGACATGGGGAAGGTTAAAGAGCAAAGGAAGGAGCACATCATAATCTTAGGGAGGCCTTTCATGGCCACTACCAATACCTTGATTGAGGTGAAGAATGGGAAATTAAACATGACTGTTTTGGGAGAAACAGTAGAATTTTCAATTTTTAATGTTGAACCTATTTCTACTAATACTGTTTTTGAAGACTGTTGTTTTATTGATCAAGTTAATGCTACAAATTTTGATTTCGCCTTGCAGGAAGAAGAAGAAAAGAAGTTAGACTTAGTGAACAAAATTGATAAGTGTTGTCAATTTCTAGCCGATGCAACTAAGAGAGAGGTTTGGAAATTCTTAGAGGAAAACCTCAATAAAGAGAATAAAACAGTGGAATCGGTCACTTTGAGTGATCCACCTTGAGCATAATGGTTGAGGAGTCCAGCTAAAAGATATTAAAGAAAAGCTAAATGAGAGGCAACCCATATACTTTATATTTTGTTTTTCAATTAGTTGTTTATTGTTTCTTTTTAATAAAACTCAACTTAATCTGTTTGCTTTGTGTGCATAGGCCCACTTTTCAATCTCTTATATTTTTCTTCCTCACAATTGTTCACCACTCCTTAATGTAGTACGCCATGCTTATTGCTATGCATAGACCCCTCTTTTACCTTTTTGTATCACATTAGGGACAATGTGATGTTTAAGTGTGGGGGGAGTATTTGTTTAAAAAATATTTATTATTTACATGTTGTGTGTTTGTTTTCCCATTTGATAGTTAGAGATGCACGGTCATGACATAAACTTGATCGAAATCAGAAATGGATAATATGAGTGAATGAGTATACTAGTATGCTTAAACTGATTAACTTGAATTTTGGTTAAAAGGACATTAACTTGTTGTGATAGATGAATGAAACTTTTCATTTGGGAAGAATTTGAGCCTTTTTGAACTATTAAACACCAAATAAAAGTATTCTTTGATGAGAGGCTTTCATGATTAAGGGACTCTAGAACTTGCTTGTAAATATTAGTTGAGATCACATAATCTTATGTAAACTTTGAAATGATGAAGGCAATTAGGATTTACCACTTTTTCTTAAAAAGCCACCATGATGTTACCTTTAGTGAACCCCTTTAACCTTAACATGAAACTTTTTATTTCTTTAAACCCCCAAAAAATGACCCTTGACCTTGATTATTTATCCTCTTCGTTATACCTACCATAAGGTAAGCTGAGCATTTGAATGTGTATGATTAGATTTAGGGAATAATTGTTTGAATAAGTGTGTGGGGAGGATAGGATATAGTTGGTTTTTAAGTTAGGAATGATTATGGTTGTAATAATTTATATCTCTCATCTACATTTTACCTCTTCTAAACTTGATCTTATTCTAAATAAAAAATAAAAAAAGAAAGAAGAAAAAGGAAAAAAGAAAGTGAAAAAGAAAAAAGAGAAATAGAAAAGGAAAAGGAAGGAAGAGAAGATATATAACATCTCGTTCCCATACTAAGAGTTGGAACCTGAGATTTCTGTAATTGAGAAATAGGAATGAGAGATTAGAAAAATGCAATACATGCTCATACATAATATTAGCATACATGTGAATTTGATTATTACACACATTATAATGAATTATTCATGACCCATTTGATATTTTTCGAGTATAAATGACTATTTTAATGTGATTAAAATGTGAATTATGAATTATATGTCTTAAAAATTGAGTTGGACTGTATAAGTAGTAAACTAGAATTTTGGTGAAATATGAGAATTTTCTAGAAATTAAGGGTATTTTTAGCCTAGAAAAAATGTCAAGTGGAAGAATAATTAATAAATGACAGTAAAAATAAGAGTCAAATGGTAGTGGAAATTTTAATAAATGACATTGAGATTTAATGACAAGTTTCATTGAAAATTGGAAGAAAATTGGGTGGAAAATTGGAGACAAATGGACTAGCATTTTAAAAGAACCAATTAGAGACCATAATAAAATGACAAGTGGTAAGTGACAAGTGTCACAACACTTGCCACTCACCACTCACATTTTTATTACCAAAATTAAAGACCATTTCATGGTCTTTCACTTATCATATATGATACATGCTTCTTTTCTTCATCTTCTTCATTTTCTTTATCTTCCTCTTCTTCTCACGACACTCCCTTCTCCAAGCATCAAAGTGAACGTTGCTTTCTTCCATCACTAGCCACTTAAATACCTTGCTATTTCCATCTTGTTACTAAAAGGCCTAACCCTTATACCTTACATGATGGTGATGATCGTGTGATGTAGGAGGTTAGGGTTTCTTGGAGACTCTTGAAGAAGCTTTAGGTAAATCAAGTAAGTTAAAACTTTATTCTTTATGGGTTGTCTAAATAGAAGCACATATGATGATAGTTGGCGATAAAATGATCATGAAGAAATGAACGTGTTTATATCTTGTTTTTTTTATGAATTATGAACAATAATGTATGATTTGGTATTGAGATGGTTAAGAGTTACAATGAATCCAAAAATGATGTAGAAAGAAGTGCAGAAAAATTGAGTTATGAATGGATATTTTCATGTTCTGTTTTTAATGTATAAAAATGTGGATCTTTGATTGCTTTAGAAATGTATTGGATTTAGTATTGAAGTTAAAGAAAAGTCAAGTGTAGTGTCTTAAAAAATGAAGAACTAGGATGGAAGTTTAGAGATAAAGTGGTAATGGTGTTTAAAGTGTGCTGGAATATGTTAGTTGTAACATTTCAATTAGATATGCATCGGTATTTTAACCATGAATTGATCTGTAACTATCCAAATGGGATGATTTTTAATTTGGATTAAATTAGAGAAATATGGCTAAATTTTTATGAAGACATCAAATTCAAATTCTATCTTTAAGAGTTTCAAGATTTGACTTGAATTTGACTACTGGGTGTAGCAAATTCATGGATGAGTACATATGTTTGAGTTCTATTTTGAGAGTATGAAAACCATAAGTGATGAGTTGTTATGTAGATGTTTTGAGTGTATAATAAAAGTAAAAGTTATGTTAACCAAGATGTTGTGTTATGTTCTTGAAATGAGATGAATTAAGGCGATAGTTAGAAGTGAAATGAAGGTGGAAATAAAGATGAATATATGCAGAAAGTTGATGATGAATGTATATATGTATATTTTCTGTTTTTAGTGTTCATGATCAATTGTGGACTATAATTTGTTTATGGATGATATTGAGTTGAAATGGAGTGAATAATGATGATGAGTATTAAACTAGAAATGGTAGACCAAGCATAAGGTGTTGAATGTAGTAAGTAAAGAGTTAGAAATTTAGAAAATAAGGATGCAATTGGATAAGTGTTGGGGAAAGAGGCATAATTTTTTTCTGGAGAACATGAATTGAGGTCACTTAGTTATGCCTTCGGAGAGGAATTGAGTTCTACAACTTCTATGAGACCCCAAAGAGAGATTTTGCTGTCTAGAGGGTCAAATTTTAACATTTCTATAAGTGACTTGTAAAGGTTCGTTCAGCCGACATTCACTAGCCATTTAGACTTAATTTAGGCTTGAATTGAACCTAGAATGGTGCTTGGATTAAGTGACTAATGTGTAATACGTATGAAGTGATAGGGTTATAACTTAGTGAATAAATTGGTGATATCAAAATACCAAAGGCATGAGTATAATGTGAATAAAGATGTTAATATGATTGTAGTTATGATTCAAAGGAGTTGAGTAATATCTATTAAGTAAATGCGAATGAAAATTGAATATTATGAGAATACCAAGTGTTCTTGAGGTGTAAGCCTAAGAATTACCTAGACGCATACAAGGATAAGGATTTAATGGTGAACTTAGATTGATCATATACAAATGAAGTGTAAACCTATGTTCAATTAGACGTATATGAATTATGAAATGAGAATGAACATAAGATGTGAATTTAGGTAATATACCCTAGATTGTCATTGAGCATGCATTATACACAACACATATACATATGTATTTAATTGAGTATTTATAAGATTGTGCAATTAATAATGTGTGTGTGTAGTATGTGTATTGCATAATGTTGATGTGCAGATAAAACGTCTACATCCAAATGTTTCTAGATCATAGAAGCTAATACTAATTTGGATTGTACTGTGAGTCGATCTAGATGGTCTTACTTTCAATGATTCTTTTGTTTATATTTTATATTGAATGATTATGTAAATGTGATTGTATTGATTCCTGACATTGAATGTCTGAGGCGTTTAATGCATGAATAACATTGGAAGTGGTCATTGAATGTAAATTGGATTGACTATTTGTTTTCTCAACTTAAATGTTGAATGTTGGACTAAGTACTAATGATAAATGTGAATGAGATAGTGATACTAAATATGAACGTGCAACATTGAGCACATTTGATTGTCTGAATACGTATGATGCAATTCATACAAGAATGCATTAACAAACAAAGGCTATTGTGACTAGAGTAGCCACCAAAAAATGAGCTTAAAGCTCAAAAAGTGGAAAGGAGCTTAAAGCTCAGAAAGTGATTCAGAGCCAAAGGCTCACTATGTATAATGAGCCTGGTATCCCCAACAGATACGGGATAATTATCAATGAGCCCGATATCTATAATAAATATGGGACAATTATAGACACTTTTTCACAACAATAATAACTGAAAGTGAGTCTCATGTGCATTACATATATAAGTATTATGTATGATTTGAATGATCGAAACGAACTGGTTGAATGCTTTGAATATGAAATGTGAAAATTGTGAAAAAAAGAGTTCTGTGATGCTACATGTTGATAAATGAAATGATGTGAAATAATTTATTGTATATATTGATGTGTTATATGATTAAGTGAGCCATCGAGGATGGTCCACTCACTGAGTTTGCAAAACTCAACCTAAAATTTGCAATATTTTTCAAACTTAGAGAAGATTTCCAGTTAGACAAATTGGAGTTTAGCTACTGCATTCGAGTAAAAGATAGAGGTCAGGATTAGTTCGCATCTACATTTATATTTCTTTAATTTTTTATCAAATTTTGTATTTCGTAATTATTGTATTTAAGATCAGTTCCATATGAAATGATTAGCAAAGCCTAAATTGAGGATTCAGAATTTATGAATCTTACTAAGGAATTGAAAATGAATCCAAATTTTGAGATTGAATAGGAAAAATGATGTTTTGTGATTATGAAGCGGAACCCCAAGAATCGAATCTATTAGGAACCCTTTGATCGATTGGATCAAAACCCTAACCCAAGAATTCAAAGTTATTGGAAGATCCTTCAACACCTTGACCAAAGATTAACAATGTAATCAAAAACCAAAACACACAAAGATATCAAAAGATCGCCACAAGCAATCCTACTAATAACTTGATAAGTTCGTAAATTGGTTTGTAGAGAATTTCATGATTGAATCCCTCACAAAGTGACTAAAGCTATTCTCAATATAGTCTGAATAGGAAGTTCAAAAAACCACCCTTTTAAGTTTCAAAAAGTGGTCTTAAAAAAGAAAAGCCTAACAAGGAAAAATGAAAGTCAATTAGGAATTCGTAACAATTTTCTAATAGAACATCCTTTAGTAAATTGAGCATATCTTGGGCTAAGCACCTCCACCAAATTTTGGTCAAAGAAGAGTAAAAATTCTAGACTCATCTTATATATGGACGTGCACCCCCCCATTTAAGACTTAAAACACTTAGTTTTAATTAAAAGAAAGGAGAAGAAAGGAGAAAAGAGAGGAAGAAGAGG
>JAOQMP010000009.1:22351001-22365643 GCA_027563575.1 Erythroxylum pedicellare | reverse complement strand
ATCAGAGGATTCAATCTTCTTTACGATTCTCTTGAAGGCTTGAATCCTTCTTCCAAAAGAAGGTTCATACATGTCGAAGGGCTAATACCCTTAATGTCAGCTATGGTCAACCCTATAGCTGTAATGTGGTCTTTAAGCACTCAAATAAGTTTTTTCCTCTTGAAGCTTGGTTAAGTTCCTTGCTATGATTATTATCAGTGATTTTCCTTCTCACAAAAACACATATTTTAAGTTCTCTGGTAATTGCATCAGTTCAATTATAGGTGCCTACATAATCAAAGGTAAAAATTTCATATTAGATATTGGTAGTTCAATATTTAGAATTACATACCTTTTTGGTATTGGTTGCAGTGATTTCAATGCTAGCACAATTTCTTCTATTTCATCTGTAATCAACAAGTTAGAACTTTGTTAAGCATTTTCCTATAAATTCATGCAAAAAATGACATCTAACTCATAACAATCAATGATATCAATTGACAAAATATAATGAACATTACTAGGGTGCCTCATAGCTTCAAAAATATTAAAGTGGACAATTTCACCATCAAACTCCATGGTTAATGTTACTACATCCAAGTCAATCTTTATCTTTTATCTTTTTAAAAACAGTCATCCCAGAAGGATTGGTGTAGAATTAGATGAAGGTTCTCCCTCCATGTTCAATACATAAAAGTCAGCTGGGAAAACCAACTCATTGACTTACACTAAAGCATCCTCTATAACCCCTGTAGGATAAGCATTAGATATGTTATCCAATTGAATTATATCACATGTTTCTTTCAAAGATCCTAAATTTAATGAAGTGTAAATGGAATATGGCATGACATTACTGAAGCTCATAAATCTAACATTGCCATTTCAAATCTAGTATCACCAATTTTGTAAAGAATTGTAAATGTTCCTGGATCCTTACACTTTGGGGGAAGCTTTCTTTGAATGATTACAAACACGTTTTCCCCCACACTCACTTCTCGTCTCCCTTTAATTTCCTTTTAGACGTGTATAACTCCTTAAGAAATTCGGCATATCGAGGAAATTTCCTTATAACATCAATTAGGGGTATGTTCACCTCTACCTTTTTGAACATTTCCAAAATCTCCTTATCTTGCTCCTCTTTATTCAATTTAGCAAACCTACTAGGAAAAGGGGGCGAAGTTTTAGTAAAATTTTTAATCAGGGGAGATTGAGAATTTACCTTAGTTCCCTTTTCAACTTCTTTCAGAGACATTTCAAGTTCCCTTTCAAATTCTTCATCATCACTAACAATAGGAGTCTTATATGGTGCCTTTATTTCTTTACCACTTCTCAGGGTGAAAGCACTTGCATTTTATTTTGGGTTTACAATCGTTTGAGAAGGAAGCTTACCCAAATTTTGATCCTCCAATCGGCTCATTGTAGTAACTATATGACTCGATTGATTCTCCAAATTCTGAATGCTAGCTCTTTTTGTTGTTGAAATTATATGTTATTCTGAGCCAAAGTTTTCATTATTTCTTCCAATGAAGGTCTAGAGCTCGATGGTTGAGCTTGTATTTGATATAGCTATAGGTAGGAGCTTTGTTGTTTTCCTTGCTGCCCATAAGTGTTGAGTGGAAGATTCTTCCATCTTGAGTTCTGTGCATAGGGATAGCTAGGGTTCTTTATGGTTGACCCGAAAAGCTTCCAAAAGCATTCGCTTGTTCTATTAAAGTCTCCTGCAAGGTTGGACACGTATTAGTGGGATATCCCACCATTGTGTAAATTCCACATACCTTGCCTTATTGAGCACCATTTGCAGCCATTTGCCTCACTAAAGATGTTAACCCAACTATTTGTTGCTCCAATGTAGTAGTACTAGCTTCACTAACTTTCAATGGATAGAGGTCTTCTCGAATGTTGAATTGGTGAGGGTTAACGACCATGTTGGAAATCATATTTATGGCTTCGATGGGTGTCTTGTCAACTAGTGCACCTCCCCTTATTACATCTATCATACTTCTTTCTTACAGCAGAAGCCCCTTATAGAAGTACAGGATCAAAAGTTGTTTGGTTATTTGATGATATAGGTAGCTAGCACACAAACTCTTAAAATGCTCCCAGTATTTATATAATGTCTCGCCATGATGTTGTCAGATTGTACATATCTCCTTCCGAATATTAGTAGCCAGAGGAGCAGGGAAGTACTTCTCTTGAAAAGGCCTTTACATCTTATTCCACATAGTGATTAATCTTGAGGGCAAGTAGTCAAGTCGATCTTTGGCAGTGTCCCCCAATGAGAATAGGAGTGCTCTAAACTTAATTTGCTCTTCTTCTACCCCAGCTGGCTTGACGCTAAAATAGACCATATGGAACTCATTGAAATGCTTGTGAGGATCTTCACCTGGCATATTACTAAAAGTAGGCAAAAGATGAATTAGACTATATTTAAGCTCAAAAGTGATAACAATGGTGGGAAAATCAATGTATAAAGATTGATGATTGAAATCAAGAGTAGCTAATTGCTTAAGAGTGCGATCATTGTTTTGACCTACCATGTTAGAATCAATTTTAGAAATGGAATCACTTGAGGAATTAGAAAGCAAATCTAAAATTATTTGAATTCTAAGTGATGAATCAAGTTTCTTATTAGATGATGAAGGATCCTCGAAACTTTGTGCAATTTGTCTTCTCACTCTGCGTAACGTTCTTTCAAGCTCTAGATCAATTTTCAATTCACTAGAGTGAGAAGATATTGTCATATATCGTAACTAAACAAATAAGAAAATAAGTTAATCGAATATAAAAATAACAATAACAATAACAAAATAAGAGAAAGCAAATAAATTTAGAAAAGCAAAGGATATTAATCCCCAAAAATAGAACTAAAATTGATGCCGCAAGTCGTAATACTACACAAAATAAACTAAACCTATAACTATAATAATGGCGAGTCTAGGTCGGTCCTATAGAGATTAAATCCAATTACTTTCCCAAATTCTACATATATATAAAACAGGGAGATATAAATTAGAAAACAATGTAAAATTGAATATGTAAAAACAACTCATTGAATTATCGTCTTCACACCTCTCTTTAGACTATTGATTGAGAATTAACAACAAGCTTTATTAATCCTAGTTTTTCCTTAGGTTGTAGTTAATTAAGAAGAACTCATTAACTAACCCTAACTATTAGGAAACCTATAATAAGCTCTCTACACACCCTCGATTGTTGTCATTTGTTCCAGATCCTTCTCTCTTTTTTTTTAAACCCTCAGCTTTTATTTTCTTTTCTCAGTTGTCCCAATTTTGTCTAGCTGCCTTCCACCTACTTATTCTTGAAAATCAAGGAGTATTAATCAAGAATAAGCTCTCACAGTGCACTACTTCATTCTCCACTAACGCATGTTTTAGCCTCCACTCACGCATGTTTCTTTCTCAACTAGCCAACATATTGTTTTTCTTTCCCAAGCTACATTCCAAAACATATGGAAAGTAGGTTTTCAGGATAAATGGATAGGTGTCCTTTTGTCTTGTCTTCTAATGCATGTCATGGCTGTAACAATTTGTCTCTTTTAGTAATGCATATCACGACTGTAACATTTAATTGTTAAAGCCATCACACACATTCGGTTCTTCCTTTTCTTCCAACCATCCACTCATTTATTCTTTATACCTTCCAACCTTGTTTAAAATGTAGCTATGTTAAATGGAAAGGTGGTATAAATGGAAAGCTAGGTTAAAATATTCTCCACCATAAATGATGTTTTACATTGCATGACTGTGCAATTTTCCAACCCTCTTCTAATTTACGTTTTCAACATATATCTTTATATTTCTTATTAAGTTCTTATCTTATTCTTGCTTTAATCTTCTTCTTCTCGCTCCATGAAGAACCATGAGTGTGATTCTTTGGAAAATGATCCAAATATAGTGATTTCAACTCACTTTAACTCATTTGCTTCCAAATTGTGCCTAAAACCACATATGAGTCAAAATGAGTATGTTAAGCAATTTCATATCATTAATCACGAAGTGTTATTGAATAAATATACAATCAATTAAACAAATATTAATAATCTACACTTTTAGCAGAATACTCCACAATTCCTCTAGGATGGAAGGCAATTTTTATTGGACACAAGGTCTAGCATCCATGATTTGGAGAGGCAGTAAAACTTATATACATCTCTAGAAGAATTAGTTAAAGTTTTTGTTCCTAATACTTTGCAAATATCAACAGTAAGAAATGCAATTCTAGTAAGAAACAAGTTTTAGAATTCAGAACTTAGCAAGCTAGATGGGTCAATTGGTGGAAGCTATCAACTGGCTGACATCACAAAGCGAAGAGACACAACCATCTTAACTATAGGTGTACACAAGGGATGTTAGTGCAGTGTTATGCCCAAAAAGTTCTAAAAAGACCTAGGCTATCCTACTCAGAAGTATACAAGATAGTTGTAGTTGATAACCAAGGGTTGTCTCCACGGAGGTGAAATTGGACAACTTAAATTAAGTTTGAATTAAAAATAAAAATAAAAAAATGCAGTCCTAGACATTCTATCCCGATTATTAAGTGAAAGCTTTTAAAGAAAATTATGAAATTAAATTGAAAGTAGACAGAATCAATTGGAAGTAAAGAAAAATAAATTAATAGAAGTTGAAAAACTCTTGAGAATTAATTTTACTAATTTAATTTCCTATACATGATTAAGGGAAAATGATCGGATTGTTGGTTTACAAAAATTAATGGTTAAGTTCTAAATCAATTCGAATAATGAACTAGTCTAACTTTCCTATTCAACATGTATTTATCCAAATTAATTATAAAAACCAACTACCAATTAACACTTAAGTTAATAAATTTCTAGTTCTTAACGTAAGTGTCCATAGTTTCACGATTCGTATTAAACTTGATCTCTTAAATCTTCATTTAACATTAAAATGATGTAAAACTTGGCCATTCTATTATATCCATTCAGTTCAAAAACCACAATAATAAATAAGAAAACATATTTGTAACCCAATCATGCATATTCAACTAAATAGCTACATTAATTCTTAAGAAAAGAGATCAGCTCATCATATCATACACACAATTCATGATACTTAAATACTTCAATCCCATATTACTATCAACCAAAGTTTGAAAATAATAACCCAGTAACTACTTAAATGAACTATGATAACATAATAAGCAATAGTCGTTAAGCTAACAAGAGTATGAATCAGTTAATACCAACAGAACAGTAAACTCAAAGAAACAAGTAACAGATGAGCAATGAGATAAGCAAACAGAGGTTCAGATAATGAGATATTGGAGGTCTTTTTCACTCTCAACTTTTAGCTTTGGATCTCGTCTTCTACTTCAATTGCTCTCCTCCAACTGAATGTTTGCTCAAGATCAACTCCAGCTCTCACTTTCGGCCTCTCTTCTTAACTCACACTTCTCGTCTCTATTTCTCTTCTTTGTCTTTATCTTTCTACGCCTCTTATGTTTGTGTCTTTGTGTGAGTGAACAAACGAAAAATAGTGAATGAATGATGATTTCTCTTCAGTCACCACCCCTTTCTTTTTATACTTCCTCTTCTTTTTATAGCCCAACTCTAGGTTTAAGTTTGCAAGGTTGTTACGCTATCAACCTGCATATGCTAGACTCAAGGTTAGTGCCCACGAATTTGCGTAGCGGTGACTAGTTAAGTCACCTCATGACTAGCCACTCCCGGGCGTGTCGTGACACCTTTGTAACACCCATGCATTAACCATGCATGGGTGTTACATAAAATCATTACCTTGCATAGTGGTGACTTTTAATTACATTAAATGTTATGCACTTTAAGGTGGTAAAGTGATGACACATGTGATCACCTCACGGTGGTGATTTATCACCACCTTAAAATGAATAACATTTAATTTCCTCTTTCTTTCTTTTTTTAATTTTCATGCAAAATTTAAATGACTTTGGTGTTTTAATGCAAAATTTACAAAATAACCCAATTAATATTCATGCAATATTCACACCTTTTTCACTCAATTATTCTTAAATTTGGATCAAAACACAAGGATTTGTAACCAAAATCAAGATATGAAGGCAATTAAAAGCAATAGAAATTAGAAACAACATGTAGAGAAATTACAAAGTGAAGAGGAGCATGAGAATCTTGAGAGAACTACTTAAGAAATTGCATATGTCGAGGAAGTGGAAGACGAGCTCGAAGGAGAAAAGGATACATTAAGCTCATTTGGTAAACAACTTATTAGTTGTTTTTTAGCTTAGGTACATAAATCAGAGGCTTGATATTAAAAAGCTATTGAAGTTGTTTGATAATTTGTTTTATTAACTAGCTAATTTTAAAAAATCAGGTAAAAATGAAAAAAAAACTAGAATATTGGAGTATTTTCCTCCAACAACCAACATTTAAGAGATGAAAATGCAATGGTGCCCTTTGAATTTAATGGGTGTTGTACTATGTAGGAGCTTTGCATAAATCATCAACCAAACCCACGTTTTATTCCTCTTCACAAGCTTTTTTTCTATTAAAGAAAGCAAGAACAATAACATTTTTCAAATAGAAAAATTATCAGTAAAAAATAAATTTAATATATTTAAAATACACAATATATATTTTTATTTATTTATTTATATACATAAGACTAAGCGGATAATATTATGAAAATAAAGATAAGATATCTACAATTTCACTACATTTCGACACTAACATTAAAAAGATAAACTACAAATTTATAACGAATTTGAATAAAATTTAAACACATGTTTTTTGAATAAATATAAACTAAATTTAGAATAAGTTAAATGTAAGTTTATTTAAATTATATTGATTTTTAAATAACAAACTAATTTTACAACATTTATAACATATATTAACCAGTAAGGAGTAGTATTTTCTTCACCATAATATTTTGTACATGTATATTTTAAACAATAGTAATTAAATATATCTTGTATTTTTACTTCTTAAACATATACATATGCATATATATTAACCACAGTTACTTTATTTCCCTTTTCCTTACCAATCATAATGAAATAAGATATTTTTTTAAGTTATGCCCTCATAAGTCATTTTACACATAAACAACTAATACTAATCAACTAATTTTACCAAACATATTTAATGAAAAGCTTATGTTATCAGCTGGCCAAATTAGTTGATATAATCCATTATCAGCTAACCGCTGATAGAATCAGCTAATAGCTAATGCAATCCGCTGATTATCAAATAGGCCCATTATTCAACTTGAAGGTAAGTACTAAGTCCATAATTATTTTTAAGACTAATCCTCCACGTTTACCTAGTAGAATGGAGAAATTAAACAAGGAAAAAAAGGGTGAACAAATATTTAACATATTTCCATAGTGCATGGACTCGTTAGAGATTGGAAGTTTGAAGATAGGAAAAACACTAGAGGTGAATGATCATCAACCTAGACCCTATCTTGAAGAACCTCAAATGGAGGAAGTGCATATGACACCTGAAGATCATAATTTTTCATGTGATGAGGAAAATAAGGAGTCAAACTAGTGACAATAAACAAAGGCACTGCTTAGTGGTAAAGTAAGCACATGCAAAAGGGGTATGAATTGTGTGTAAAAAAAATTCGATGTACTTTCAAATTAATAAGACCCAGCTAAACTAAACTAGATCTATATATAGAAAGGTCCTATCAACTTTCAAAAGGATCTTGTTGAGGTTAAAAACAAAAAGATCCTGTTAATAAAAAGGAGTCTGCTAGTAATAAAAAACAAAAGGAGCCTGTCAATCGCTAGGAGCCTATTAATGCTAAAAAACAAAAGGAACCTTTTAATCAATAGCAACTTGTTAATGCTTAAAAACGAAAGGAACCTCTTGCAATAGAAAAACTGAAGGAACCTATTGTAAAACTAAAGAAACCTCTTTAAAACACAAACATATAATGTGAAAATTTAAAAGTTCATAATAGGGAGAAAAAATATAGTAGGTTTACACTGGTTCAATTTATAATGAAATCTATGTCTAGTACCCAAGTATCCAACTTAAGTATTTCACTATAAATGCTAAGTAGTAATTTCACGAGCCTTTTCAAGCTCACAAGTGTATTTTTTCAAGGTTCTTCAACCTTCCACATTTATAGTATTTTGCTAGCCTCTATACACTCTTAATAAGAAATGTATTAAAGATTTATCAATCTCTCTTAATAGAGCGATATAACTTTCTAAAACACAAAGAGTTTGATAGAATTTTCAGGAATATTGATGCTTTAATATAATTTTCAAGTCCTATATATTTCGTAGATGTAGTGACTCTTCCTTAAATAGACATTTTCCTCAACTAGCTGTTGCTTAATCTACGATATCTTTCCTGCTAAAATCTTCGAGATTTAGACATTAAAAAGAATGTTCTATCAAGGCTTCCAGAGTTGGTTATTCGAATTCGTAAAATCTTTTGGATGTTATGAAATCATTTATGAATAGGCAAATTTATAAAGAAGGTTCCTGCAAGACATAAAGCAATTATTTTATGATTTATTTCCTTTTAAGAATTATATTGTTTCCTATATAAGGAAATAAATCTAATTTGAATTTTCAAATATTATAAAGTTATCATCAAAATCGTTAAACATAACCCTTGAGCTAACAATCTCCCCATTTTTTATGATGACAAACAATGATAGATATATTTTCAAAATTTAAATAATAATAAAATATTTCGAAAGGTACCTATAAATTTTACTCGTAGTTATAATTAAAAGGAGCCTAACTTCTAAAGAAAGGAACCTATTGTTTGTTTAACATTTTAGCAGAGTATGTCATCAGTAACAAATATATCATCGAGGCAATATGGAAAATATATCATAAGTGCAAAGTAAATATATCATCACTTACAAATTATATCATTAAATATTTCTCCTCCTTTGCCATTATCAAAAAAATGAGGGAAAATATCTGAGGAATCAAACAATATCATAAGTATTTAGGAACATACTAAGTAAGAAAATTAGAGATATTAAAAGATTTTTCTAAGTTAAATCTACATGTCAAGAATCTAGTTTTGCATATTTTCTATTTGTTTACGCATTTAACCTTGATTAGAGAGAACTTCCTTTAAATGTTGAAGGATCATATCATTAAAGCTCTGAAGTGCAACATGGGCTGATTTTTGTGGAGCGGGTCCCAAAAGGTCTACTACTGTTTCAGTTTTCTTCTCAACCCACAGATTGTCTTTTAGATTGTACCTAAATTTGTAGGGAATGGAAGAATGGAACTTACCTAATGCATACCAATCCAAACTATTAAAAGACACTCTATAGTAGGCAAAAAGTTTGGTTAATAGATTTCGTATGGTAGACCATTAGTTGTACTTTTATGACTTTCTTTGTCCACCATAATCTTGAGAATCATTGCTGGGAGGTTCATTTTGTTTCCCTTTAATAGATTGTAGACCATATACGTATCTAGAAAAGTACACCTTTCTACTGAGCTACTTCTTAGAAAGGTTGAAGTAGCTAAAATGAATGTAAGGCAACAATAGGTCCAAGTGTCTACACCAGGATCTTACCTCATGTGCATTCTTGGTGTGTAGACATATAAAGTCCACAACCTCTCCCAAATCAAGGCCAATAATGTCCCACTTATGACAAGGAAGATTGATCCTACTTATAGAAAGTATAGTAAGAATGTTTACGAAAATCTATTCTATTATCAAAATCTCACACTCACAGACCCAAGAAATTATTGCTAACTTTCCATCAATTCCCTCTTTTCTCACATATGTTTAAAAGCATCTAACTAGGTCATCACACACTATTTCATTCAAGTTCACAACATTTTTTCCAGCCAACCGCAATCAAAAAAGAAGAGATTGGAATACCTATTTCATCAAAAAGATTAGGAGGCAAGATGTAGCTAACTACCATATTTCTCTTCTTGTAGCACATCTTATACCTTGCTTCAGCTTCTAAAACAATTTCATTGGTTTTGAGGACTCTCCCCTTTGAGGCATAGTGAGTTTTTGACTTTGTCTTTTTGTCCTTAGGGATTTCTTAAAAAATGGCTTCTTCAAAAGCTAGTTCATCAATAGCTTTTGGGTCTTCATTTGCTTCTTTAAAAACTAGCTTATACATAGCAACTGGGTCCTCATTCTATTCTTCAATCATAGGTGATTTTCCTTTTCTTATTTCTTCTCTTTTTCTTTTTCGTTAATCTTCTTCCTCTTTATTTCAACCTGAGGACTTTCTTCTTCTGCAGTTTGTTTTACTACACTTGCTTTTGTCTTTTGTCTCCTTATTAACGAAGCCAGTTCTTCATCTGATTTGTCATTGTTTACAACACAGTATACTTTAGGCATTTTCTTATCCTCGAGATCAGTTTTAGGAGAAGTGGAAGGAGGAGGAATAGACAGAGTAAGAATGGGTATATGAAATCTTACTGTTCTTGTCCCCCCCTCACTCAAGTATTATTGTTCTTCTTCTTTTTCTCCACTAGAGTGAGAAACAAATTGTTGTCTAGCTGAAGGTTCATTGTTTTTAAAGGAAGAGTCCAAGTTTGATTATAGGGATAGCATAGCCAAAGTCTGTCTTTTTCTCTCATTTAGAGTTTCCTAAAAGGCTATTTCTAAGGTTTGGGGATTAGAGGAAATAGAGATAGTTTCAATATGAGTGTTCAAAGAACCTAGAATTGGAGCAAAGAAGAAGACTTGAAGATGAGAGTTTGTTGATAGGTAGAAGTTGAAGTTGGTGTCTTCTTTTGTCCTTTTGAATTCATTCTTTCCATTGTAAGAGAGCTTGGTGAGGTTTAGGAGTTTTTGAGAGAAAGCAAAAAGTTAGGGTGTAGAGATGAAGAGGATAACACTTTTGATAAAAGAATAAAGAAGAATAGAAGAGAGAAGTTTGTTTCTGGTATATTAAACGATTCTTGAGTATTGATTTGGTGTGAGAGTGAGCAGTCGTACCTTCCAAAATAGGAAGTATGATTGTCTGCGTATCTTCTATCAGACACATACAGAGTGTTGTTAGAACAACACACATTTTTTTTTAAAGCTGAAGCGACGCCATAAAAACCTTCCTTTGTAAGACACGTGTATCCTATTATATTAGATTGAGAGGATCCTTTTAAAAAATACGAAAGATTATTCTAAACTAGAGGGACCATACTGAATTAAGAAGAGGCATCAAAACTGAGAGGAGAGAACTAGAAGGAGCCTACTTAAGGTTCTAACGAGAAGGAGCCATAATCTAAAGTCCATAGTTCCATAAAGATATTGAAAGATCCTTTTGATTGCTTGAAGGTGGCTTTCTTTCAAATCTTATTGAAAACATGCACAAAGGCACACACTAAGTGTAATATTTTATCTTGAGCTTGTAAGATATAGTAGTGATCAAATCATTCTTTTCTACTTTGTCTCATCCGTAGCCTTGCCTTCTTCATCCTTATCAAGTTTAATTCTAGTGTATATAGGAGTACCCATAGGTTTGGCCTTTTCGAAGTAGTACTTCTTGATGAGTTCCTTTGCATATTTATCTTAGCTAATGAAGATCCCTTTTTCCTTTTATCTATTTTGTAATTCGAGGAAGAAAGATAATTCTCCCAGCATTCTCTTTTCAAACTCCCCCTGTATTAATGCTGAGAATTCTTCATAATAAGATTGAGTAGTGGCACCAAATATTATGTCATCAATATATATTTGCACTTTAAGTAAACCATTTTCCTTTTTTTTAATAAATAAGGTTTTATCTACCTTTACTCTGTCAAATTTATTCTCAAGCAGAAAATTGCTTAACCTCTCAGGGGCTTGTTTTAGACCATACAGGGCTTTAGTTAACTTCATCACGTAGTTAGGATGGTTTTCATCTTCAAAGCCTGAAGATTGCTTAACAAACACTTCTTCATTAATATATCCATTTAAGAAGGACTTTTGACATCCATTTGTAACAATTTGAAGTTTCTATAACATAAGAAGATAAGCAAAATTCTGATTGATTCCATTCTAGTAATAAGTGCATAAGTTTCATCAAAATCAACACCCTCCTGTTAATTATAAACTTGAGCTATAAGTCTAGCTTTTTTTCTTACCACCTTATGATTTTCGTCAAGTTTATTTAAAAAAAACCCAATGAGTTCTAATGACTGACTTATTTTACAAATGAGGTACTAGATTCTAAACTTTATTTTTATCAAACTAATTTCGTTTGTCTTTTATGGATGAAATCCAATTTTCAGCAATAAGAGCCTCTTCAATGGTCCTTAGTTCTAATTGTGAGATGAGGGCAACAAAGTTATTCCTGAAGGATGATAAGGTTCTTAGACTTTCATAGGGGTCTTCTATAATGTACTGATGTGTATTTAGATCTTTCCATTCTCTTAGTGATCTTCTTTATATAGGCTCCTACTGAAAGGAGGGAGCCTTCTCTATCTTAGCTTCAAAAGGACCTTTTGATCTTGTAATTTCGAAGTTACTATAGGTGTTACTTGATTCTGCGATGTATTTTTAGGAGCTAAGGGGTGCTCTTCATCATCTTAATCAGCTGTTATTGTTGAGGGTAGTGTTTCATCAAATACTACATATATTGATTCTTCTATCTTCTTTGTTCTTTTGTTGTAAACTCTAAATCCTTTACTGGCGGTACTGTAACCCAGAAAGATGGCTTCATCTAATCTTGCATCAAAATTTCTAAGATATTCTTTTCCATTATTTAGAACAAAGCACTTGCAACTAAATGCTCGAAAGTAAACAAAATTTAGTTTTCTTCCTTTCCACAACTCGTAGGGGGGCCTTTTTAGAATAGATCTTAAAAGGAACCTATTAAATATGTAACAAGTAGTTGATATGGCTTCTTCCCAGTAACCATAAGGTAGAAAACTTTCGTATAGCATTGATCTGGTCATATCTAGGAGAGTCTTATTTTTTCTTTCAACCACTCTATTTTGCTGAGGAGTTCTTGGGCATGAAAAATTGTGATTCATACCGTTATTACCAAAGAAATCTTCAAACTTTCTGTTATCAAATTCTCCTCCATGATCATTTCGAATTGAAGTAATGCAGTATCCTTTTTCAATGTAAATTTTTCTACAAAACTTCTCAAAAACTTAAAAAACATCATCCTTATTTTATAGAAAATAAACCCATGAAAATCTAGAATAATCATCTACCAAAACAAAACTATAATGTTTACCACCAAAACTTTGAGTCCTAGTAGGACCAAATAAATCCATATGTATAATTTCAAGTACTTGATTAGTAGACATAATATATTTAGGAGGAAAGATGCTTCTAATTTATTAACCTTTTAAACAAACCTTATAAACCTTATTACTTTCAAAATTGAAAGTTAGTAGTCCTCTTACTAACTCATTTTTGGAAAATTTTGATAGAATGCTTATGCTAGCATGTGCAAATCTTTTATGCTAGATAAAATAATCCTTTTCTATAAAAACAAAACACTTGACACTTTGTGAAGACATATATTCCAATTGAGCACAGTATATGTTCTGACTTCTAGGACCAATAATTACAATATTGTTATTAAAATTATCAATAATTTCACAATGTGATGCATAGAAAGGAACTCTATAACCCTTATCGCATAATTGATTTACACTCATCAAGTTATATTTCAATCCATCAACAGAAAGAACATTATCAATAGAAGCAGAGTTAGAGTCACCAATTTTACCAATTTTAGTGACTTTTGCCTTGTTTTTATTGGCAAAGACAACATTACCTCCTTCTTTTCTTTCAATGTATTTGAAATGTGATATTTCACATATCATATGTCTTGAACAGCTATTATTAACTATCTATTGATTTTTCCTTATCTCTGTTTTGAAGCATATCTCATCGTCTCCTGATTTAGCCATGAAGCAAACATGGTTGAGCTCTTCTGGCTCTTCTTCTTCGAACTTTCCAAAATCTTCATCTGACTAGGCAGTAGTCATTGATTGCTTCCTAGGTTTTTTGTTTTTTGTTTTTTCCTTTTAAATAAGGGGACATTCTGGTCTTGTGTGTCTAGGCTTCTTGTAGTGATAACATATGATTTGATTCTTTTATGTATTATTATTGTTGTTAATGCCTTTTGGTAGGGTCCTGTTCTTTTCGATTTTCCTGTTCCCTTCTCTTTTTTTCATCAGCTTCTTTTTATAGAAGTAGGTATATTTCCTAACCATGAAATTGAATTCGTCATCTTCATCTATTTGCAACTCAGTTTTTCTTTCATCACTAATTGATTCATCAGTTGCTTTTAGTACCACTCTATTGTATGAGGATCCTTCATCTTATCTAAACTTAGTTTCATGGATCGTTAAGTTTCCTCTTAGCCAGTTGAGTGACATGGTATCAAGATCTTTTGCAATTTCTAAAGTTGTCACCTTTGGTCTCCATTCCTTTGGTACTGATCTCAGAATCTTTGTTACTAGTTTATCATTGGGATATATCTTTACAAAGTTCTTTAAGGTCACGATGATGTTGTTGAACCATCCGAAGAATTCATCTAGGGTTTCTCCCTATTTTATGCCAATAGTTTCGTATTGATGCACTAAAAGGCTTATTTTATGTTTCTTTACCTCATTCGTTCCTTCAAAGGTGGTTTGTAGTTTATCCCACATTTCCTTTGCTTTAGAGAAATAGGATATCTTCTCATATTATTCTGAAGATAGTGCATATATTAGATGATGTTTTGCTTTAGTGT
>JAOQMP010000009.1:22332420-22350901 GCA_027563575.1 Erythroxylum pedicellare | reverse complement strand
ATCTATAGCTGGTTTATCATATTTTAGCATTATTCGAGGTTCGTTGACATAAAATGCATAAATGAAACAAATAGACTTGAATTGTACTGTTTTTAGGATTCCGGCAGACTTGACCTTTAGTCATTTTGGTATTTTTTATCTTGAGATTGGTTTAGACAAAAATTCTAAAATTTCATACGTAAATTCTTGACTCATAGAAGGATATTTTGAGACCAATTACAAATTTTTCTGAGCTGGAATTCAGGAGAAATAAATTCTCAAACGTGTGTTAGATTTTTGGATCTCCATAATGACCTTTTGACGATTTTTCAATCATAACTTTTGACTCATATGGTTGAATTCGGTGATTCAAGTCTCAGATTGAAGCTAACTCAAAGATAAAGCTACTGATAAAATTTGAGCTCCAAAATTGTCACCGTTTGGTTTTTATGCACTGTCTAAATTGACCTTGAAAAATTGGCAAGAACGTATTTCTAAATTAGGCCAGCCACCTCATCAGTGTGAGGGGTATAAAAACTGACTTTTGTCTCTAGGTTTAAGAGCTACCTCCTCTAGGTTTTTCTCTGAACTCCTAGCCGAAATTCTTCTTCTCTTCTTTTCTATTTTCAATGCAAATTCCTTGGAGAATTGGGTGGTAGATTCGTTTTACAAGGTATGTGTAGGTTTGTATTTCAATTGTAAAGGGTAATATCCTTCAAACCTATATTAATTCATGAGGATTTAATCTTAATCGATTATTGAGATTGTGATTTGCAAACATATGTTTGAATTATGATCCTTTAACGGCTAATCTGAACTCGTAAATCTTAAGATCCAGAATTAAGGTTTATAAGGAATTTTTTAATGCTATTTGATTAATTGATAGTAGTAGTTGCCAAATTAATTGAATTATAGCTAGGTTGTTAATAGTAGTTGTCAAAACTAATCTGAGAGAATTTGAACTTTGTCTCAAACTAATGATAGTAGTTGTCGAAGTTTTCAAGGCAAAATCATTAAACCGACTATAGTAACGCTTGTACGCGACATAGGTGGATTAGTAGTTATGAATCCTATGATTGTTTGCGAAGACTTGTTTTCGTAGCAGTTAAGAAGCATAAAATCAATAAGTGGGTGATTCGTGATTATGTAATCACAGTCCACAAATAATTCATAGAGTCTGATGAATGAATTAATTGCTTTCGTTGGCAAAATCCTTTGCAATTGAAGTTTTTGTAATTTTGTTTTTATCCTAATCTTTCAATTCTGATTTCTTTCGAATTTTGATTTAGCACTTGTTTAATTTCATGTTCTTTAAATTCTAAATTGTCGAGATCAAAACCCCTAATTGTTTATTTTCTTGCATTAGTTTAAGATCAATTTAGTTGATTTCATTTGGTTGTTATTTGTGCCAAATCTGATTCTGTTCACGTTAGATTATCTTTTGATTTCTGTTTTCCGTTAGCTGTTTCTGTTTTCTGGTTAAGTTAGTAGCTTGCTTTCAATACTGAATCATTTAAGATAGATTGCATTTTAGATTTTAGATTTTTGTTTCGTTTCTCTTTTTATGTTTGTTTTCGTTTACTGAAATTTTGTTGACAAGTTTGACGATAGTTAGCATTCCATAATCAGATCTTCGAGGGAACAATCTCTACTCCTATATACTACTTGTTATTTGTGTAGGGTTAATTTGCAAGGGTAACGACACCTTGTCACTACCCAAATTTCTTTTCCCTTGCGGACAAGGGAAATTTGAGGGAGGAGGAAGCCGATATGGTTGCATGGACCACGCAAGAGGTGGAGGATGCACTTTCTTGCAACGCAAACTAGAGTGATTGTTAGGAGTTGATTTTCTTGAAGCGTGAGGAATGGAAGTTAGTTTCTGTGTGGAAGTGGCCTATATGGTTGCATTAGATTAGGAGACTTTGTTAATATTTTATTTTTATTTACTTTCCTTGTAGTTTGTTTCCGAATAAATTGTTGAGAAGTTAGTGGAAATTAGTTGATTAGCTGTTAAGGAAATTTAGTTTAAATAGGATTGTAATCCAACCCAATATGTTCAATAAAAATTCTATCTGACTATTTCCAAATCTCTCTCTAAATTCCCAAATCTCTCTTTTTCCTTACCGTCTTTCTTTCCAAGTTTATTTTCTCAGATAAATCCTAAAAATCTATCATCAGATCATAAGTCAGTACTTAGGCAGGTTGTATATCTAACGGATTGCTTGTGACCCTAGAGGGAGACAAGAGACTGAAAGGAAGCCTTTCGAGCAGGAACTAGAGGGTGACATGCAATGGAGCTAGCAACCTGTGAAGTTGCAGTAGATTTGTCGAGTGTCTAAAGTGAAACTACAAACGAAGCGTGCAAACCTAAAGAGGTGGAGAGCTTCTGATAAAAGAGAGACCGAGTGAATAACTAATCGATAGTGAAGAGCAACTGGATGAACAATGAAGGAGAGACCAACCAAGGAGAGAGTGATAGGGGTGACTACTTGGTGTTGGTGGAGAAAATGAGATAATTTGGTGGGAGAAAGACAACTAGGGTTAATAGTAGCTAGGTTTAACCCTACAATACCAAATCAATATAGTACCAACTTCTAAGTACTTTTTTTGCCTGATATGAAACGATACTCAAATCGTTGAAATTAGTGATCTCCCTTTTTCCAAAAACAAGATGAACATTTTTTTAAACTTTATTAATTGTTTAAATTTTTTGGATTAAACAAAATGGAGTTTCCTTTCATTGATTCAAACTTCAAATTATATTAGTAAGTATTTTGCTTTTTGATTAGTTTGACTTGTGATTTGGAAAGAAAATCTTAAGGTCTTGTTTAGCAATGATTTACAAAGGAATCGAAATAAAAATGAGAATAATAATGAAAATTAAGAATCAAAATAGGAATAAAATTACTGATTATGTGTGTATGCAAGTACTAGAAATGAAATTATAGATATTAATAGCTATACTAGTGCTTGGTATCAAATATTAAGAATACTATTGACAATTTTTTACTTATGTTTAATTATTATGTGATTGATTTTGTAAATAATTAATTAAATTATTTTTTATTATTATTAATTAATAATATTGTATTTAATAAATAAATAGATAGAATTATTTTTAATTGTTAAGATAGAATTATTTTTAATTGTTAAGATATTTGTTATATTTCTCATTATTAATTTTGGCATTTTTGATTATTGGATCTTCAAGATGATGACTAAAATCCAAATTAAGATGAGGTGTAAGTAAGAAACACTTATTGAATTGGATTCTTGGATAAGACTTAAAGTAAAATAGAAGGCTATTATTATTGGGAGTGTATGGAGATCACGTTGGATCATTGAAGAATTTCGTAAGATTGCTTAAGATGTCTTTACGGGTGTGATTTCAAGTCTCAACTCCCTTTGTGTGTGAACTGCTTTTCTAGATTCCTCACATGTGTGATTTGGTTTTTTTTTTTTTTTGGTGTTAGCTACAAGGATGTGTGTGAAAAAGTGAGGCTTTTATATGATGATTTTGGAGATTTGAGGGGTATTATGTAATTATTGAAGTTAGAGAGGTATGTGTCGAGTGAGGCCATGGTCTATTTGGTCTGGTGATTGAAACACAGTGTATGAAAGCACTAACGTGGGGTGACTTTGTCTTTGCCAAGTGTGGGTTGGTCGCAGGTGCATGTCAAGTGAAGCTATGGTATATTTGTTCTGGTGATTGAAACACAGTGCATGAAAGCACTAACGTGGGGATCTCTATGTTGATATAATTTCATCTTAGGCTGCAACGATTGTTAATTTTCTTTGTGGGTGCGACATCTTAGAGTGGTAACGACTGGGTGTAGATTTTCGTTGTATAGCTTGCGGCTGGGTTGCTCTGCATATTGTGTGTGAATTTTGCCAAGGTTAGTTTTGGTGTGGGTATGCTGGATTTTGTGTGAAGGCTTGTTTGTGTAGACCGTCATACTTAATGTCTTCTTGTTGTAGTTGTGAGTTAATATTGCTATTTGCGTGAATCAACCCATAGTGTGTGGTGATAACTTTCAATAGAGTTGACCCTATCGAGAAGTTGTTCTTGTTTTTTCTTTCTTAAGTATTTTCGTTTATGTTAAACTTTGTTTAATCACTTGAGTTGCTTATTTTATTTCATTATCATTAAATATTGTTTGAAAAAAAATCCTCTGTTGAGGTTAGTATTTCGTTAGTGAAAGAATTAAGCTGAATAAAAGCCTCGTAAACGTAGGCAATGTGTGTCGAACTGCGTTACTAAATTTCGGTGTTGATTTATATTTGTGTGTTCAATTTTTTTCTAGTTTGATTGTGCTAGAAACGACTACAGTAAATCGAAGATTTTTGCAGAACTACTATACTCCCACGATTTTTCATTAATGATTCAATAAATTATTAATTTTTAAACAATTGTGTATAATTTTTATAAGAATAAAATTGAAAAATCATAATGAACTTATTTTTGATATAAAATTATTAAAATAAATAAATTAAATAAAGTAATATGCTATGTTGATAATAATAAGGATTTAGAATTATTTAAAATTCATTCCAAATTTATCAATCCTTGTCTTATCCATTTCCGATCATGTTTTCATTTTGTAACACTTTCAATGCAATAGAAAGTATTTTTTTTACGTATTTATTTACTAATGATTGTTAGCAGTTTGTAATAATAATAAAACTTTATTGGTTGTCTTCTCCAACTTTAATATCTCTTTACAGGGAATATGCCTCATTGAAAGAATTTCTCGGCAACTACTCTGAAAATAAGCTTTGATTTGGATCGGGTCATCTTTTTTCATTACTTTTATTTTAACTCTATTTTATCAAAATCTGTCCATTTGATCAAGAAAGCTCACAAAAATTGGATCACTGAGATTGTTCTGGATCAGAGGGCACACCCACTGTAGGGACAAAGTATCTTACGTCTTTGATTTGCTGCATAGAAGGAGTGTTGAGAATATTCTATTCGACTGTCCGACCCAAAATTCCCGAATTTTAGTATTTGAAAACCCTAAACATGTAGAAGGTACAGTAATCGAATAAATCAACAGAAGGTCCATCATAATTGCACTTGCATTACACTAATTGAGTTTAAAATTTTTAATGCTGATTAAATTAATGAAATGTACTTTTATAGTACATTTCATTAAGTTAAAAATCACATAAAGAAGATTTATTTTATAATTTTACAAAATTTAAGAATTGCAAACTTGAACACTGATAAATTACGTACACCAACTTATGATTCGACTCTTCATGATTTTGCCATGAGTAAAATTCAAATTCATTAACTTGTTTCGTCCTGGTAGATAATCATTATTAGTAAATCAATATACTATTTTCATCTGCAAAAATTTTATTTTGATCAGATCAAAATACTTATTTTTACAAATAAATAAATAGAAGCCTAAACTAGAATAATTAATTTTACAAATAAAAAAATAGAAGCTCAAGTGTTCCTGACAGTATTCATCGCAATATATTAAAAGTTTATTTTGCAATTTTATAAAATTAAAAATTATGTAAACTGGCATCTAATTTAACCAGTACTGATACAGATTCACAACATTAGTCAAAACATTTTTTTACCAATCAAACACATAAAGTAGCCATAGCCAAATCATAAAACAAAAGCCATAAACAAAAACAGAAAAAACTCGGCTGCCCACAAGTAAGTAAATGCAGGGAGTAACATCCAAACTAATAAATCACAAGCTACGATCACGCTAGACATATGAAGTTTGCTGAATAGAAAATAAATGGTGTTAACACCAACCAAAAAGCTCCCGAGGGTGTATAGGAAGAGACCACAAGTCTATCGCTTCTTGGAGACACCAACAGTCTTTCCCCTACGACCAGTGGTCTTAGTGTGCTGCCCTCGGACTCGAAGACCCCAATAGTGACGAAGACCACGGTGGTTCCTGCAAATGCCAAAATGACACAAACAAACATAATGCATTATAAAATGGAGGCAGCTTCTAAACAAATCGATCCCCATCCCCAAATTGTCCGGTAAAAGTAAACCTGATCTTCTTGAGGCGTTCAAGGTCATCTCTCAGCTTCATGTCCAAAGCATTGGACACAACTTGGGAATATTTTCCATCTTTGTAATCCTTCTGCCTGTTGAGGAACCAGTCTGGAATCTTGAACTGCCGAGGATTTGCAACAATCACCATAAGCTTGTCCAACTCTTCCGCTGATAGTTCACCAGCTCTAGAAAACACACACCAAACAAAAGTTGATCCATTAGACACCCAACAAGTAATTCCATTCAAACCAGACGGCCGAACAAAGTTAAAATACTCCTCGTAAAGAGAATAACCAAAAACTACAGCTACGAGACCCAAAAGCAAATCATCAAATACTTAATGCTTTACGAACATATAACAGGCCATCAAACCTAAGAGTTAAAACCACAGTTCACAACTTATATTATCATAAAGCAACTAACCAATTGATTTCCCCAGAAAACTAACAAAAGAGCTACAAGATATGTATCAAATCCCAAACAATTTAATCAAATAAAAAACAATAGACTAAATTTTCCAGTTGATCAATGAGAGCAAACGTAAGCAAGAAATCAGAAGAAAACAAAAAACCTCTTGTTCATGTCAACGTCAGCCTTCTTGCAGACAATGTTGGCGAAGCGACGACCGATACCCTTGATGGATGTAAGAGCAAACATGATTTTCTGTTTGCCATCGACATTCGTGTTCAGAACACGAAGAATGTGTTGGAAATCTTCATTGGTTACCAATGACTGTGCCCGGAAACAAAAACAAACATTGAATCAAATTTTTTTCCATTGATATGATAATATAACTCAAGCGAAGAAGAAAATCACTCACCATGATGACGGCTAGCGGCTAGTTCAAGAGACTCGTTATGCTCTGAGGCGGGTGTGAGAATGAGAACAAAATCTCTTAAAACCCTAAATAACGTCGCGTTTCAGTGGACGATTCGTTTATAATAGGGAATCTAAGGTAACAATGGGCTGGGTTTAAGCAAATCTCAGCCCATCATTTACTAGGCTAAGCTTAGTAGGCAGTAATAGTCCAACCATTGCAGCTTAAACAAAACCACACTTTATGCAATCGGATTAGGAAGAATTATAAACAAATTTGGATTATTTAATAAACCAAATATATGTCATTTTGTAATATATATACATATAAATATCCCCATTGGCATTGGGTATTCAAATAAATAGTATTATATTATATACAACTTATTCAGAATATATCATAACAAAATAATTCAATGTATTTATTACTGTTCCATAGAGTAAGCAATTGAAAAAAATCTTGCTAAACGGCGTCGAATCAACTCTGGATGAAGGGACAGAATAGTTCCCGAGTAAATGGGATAGAGGATTTGGAGCCCATGTTAAAAGTGACCGCCGCCTCCAAGATCTTTCTATATTTTACCCCTTCAAAGTTTCACCGTCCACTTTTCGTGACCACGCTTTCCTCTGATCAGCAATAATGACCCCGCTCTTCGAGAACCCCAATAGCATATACCGCCAAAACGGCCGATACAACCCCGATTCCGACGCGTCCCCTTACTACCGCCGCCGTCGCGATCGCCGCAGCCCATCCTACAACAGTTACGACGAGGGCCATCGCGATTTTGATCGCGGACGACGACTTTCAAGCTCGTCCGATTACCCTAGCCCTCGAAGAAGGAGAAGCCCGAACCCTAGGGATAGACAGATCCTAAACTCCCTCCCCAAACGGTTCGGCAAGGGACGCGACGGTTACACCAAGTTGGAATCGGAGTCCGATGAGGAATTGAAGGAATTGAGCTGCGAGGAACGGAGGACATTGAAGAGGCAGAAGATGAGAAAGTCAATGAAGTATTGCTTCTGGAATGTTACTCCCAGTCCGCCGAGGAACGAGAACGAGGAGGAATTTGATTGCAAAGCTGATGAGATATGGAGTGATTCGGGTGAAAAAGCGAAAGATAAATCGAGTGATGGAAATAAAAAAGAAAAATCAGATTCTGATAATGAGAAATCTGTAAGTAGTAGTGAGTCGGAAAGTGAGTCCTCCGAGTCTGATGATCGTAGGTTGAAGAAGAAGAAGAGAAGGAGTTCGAGGAATAGCGATACGGTGTCAGATGGGAGTGAGAGTGAATCTGATTCTGAAGATGACCAAATACGGAGAAGAAAGTCACGTAAAAGGAGTCGGAGAAGCAAGACTAGTAAGAGACCTAAAAAAAGAAAGAGAAGAAAGAGTAGGGATACCGATTCAAATGAATCTTATGAGCCCTTAACGTCTAAGAAGAGGAGACATTCTTCTAAACGTAGCAAGAAAAGTACGAGGATTTCGGAAACAGAGAGTGAAAGTTCAGAGTTGGATGCGAGCTTTGACTCTGAAATTGATGAATCAAATAAATCAATCGTGAATGATGGTAAGAAGGCTGAAATTGACGCAGAAATTTTGAAATTCAAGGAAATGATCGTAGCACAGAAGAAGCCTGCTTTGGACAATGAACCTGTTGTTGGGCCAATGCCATTACCAAGAGCCGAGGGGCAAATTAGCTATGGTGGTGCATTGAGGCCTGGTGAAGGTGATGCTATCGCGCAGTATGTACAACAAGGAAAGCGTATTCCGCGCAGAGGTGAAGTGGGTCTTTCTGCTGACGAGATTCAGAAGTTTGAGAGCTTGGGGTATGTAATGAGTGGTAGTAGGCACCAGAGAATGAATGCTATTCGTATTAGAAAGGAAAACCAGGTGTATAGTGCGGAGGACAAGCGCGCATTGGCAATGTTCAATTATGAAGAGAAGGCAAAACGTGAACACAAGGTTATGGCGGATTTGCAGCGTCTGGTTCAGCGCCATATTGGCCAGGATATTGGTCCTACTCACGATCCCTTTGCAGCAAAAGGATCTGATGGTGCTGATGCTTGATGCTCGCAAGTTACTGATTCTTGTACATTTACACTAATGAGTTGCTATTATGTTTATTACTTATTCTGTTGTTATGCAGTGGCCTTTGGCCCGTTGTTTAGGGTTATAGCTAATGAAATCTATGATAGGAGTCAGGACTGAAGATATATTTCTTGTTAAAAAGACAGTTGACACGCTTTCATCTAATCAACCACCTGTTGCGTATTTTAAGATGGCACAACGTTATTATCACGTAAAGAAGCCTTACTTTGCAGGGTTAAATGGCAGTTGAATTACCATTTCCCCTGATTGTGTGGTGTCGCTTCAGAGCCATGGCAGAGATCAGCAAAGTTTACAAAGGGATTTTACACTGTCAACGGGAGAATATTGTTAAGCGATAGGTTATGTACTGTTTACTTAACGTAAAGCGATGTCGCTTATTGTAAATATACTACAGTTTTGTACAGCTTTGTAAGAAGCAGGTAGTCTTTAGTTTTATGCGTTTGCATATAATGAAATCTGCCTTCATGTAAACTTAACTCATGAATAAAAAGTCAGTTCTTATTTACTTTGCTCTCTCTCTCGTACATGGTATCAGAGAGGGTAACGATACTGGAGATGACCGTTACTGTTGATCGATTGGAGCAAGATACTACAAGGAGTTGAAGGTTGATAGTCACCGACAGCGTTAGTCGCTTATGTGGTGGAGGGGGTAGCTATTTTTTTGAAGAATTGAGATGTTAGGGTTTCGGGTTTTGTGTTTTCTCCTCACGGTAGCAAGTCTAACTTGTGATATTTGCGACAATGGAAGGTGTGTCGAACGAGTCACCCACTGGATCGACTCTGGACCATAAATTGAGAGGTATGCTCGAAGAAAATCAAGTTTATCTCCAAGGTTCAGACTATCCAGATCTGAGTTTAGTTACAGCAGTACTAAATGGGAATAATTTTTTGAGCTGGAGTAGATATGTTAAAATTGTCCTAAGAGCTAAGATGAAATTAGGGTTTATAGATGGAACTTGTCGAAAACCTAGTCCAAGATTTGTTGAATGTGATAAATGGATTAAGACTGATTACATGGTTAGAACTTGGATACTGAATTTAATGTCAAAGGATATAGTTGAAGCCTTTCACTATACAAATTTTGCCCAAGAATTGTGGTTAGATTTGGTAGAAAGGTTTGGAGAAAGTAATGGACCTTTATTGTATTATTTACAGAGACAGATTAGTGCAGCGTCACAGGGCACTATGTCTGTTGCTAAATATTTTACTATTCTTAAGAAATTGTGGGATGAGCTTTGATGCCTCATGCCTATCTCGCAGTGTACTTGTGGGGCAGCAACACAATACATTTATAGAGCACCTAAGGCTTTAGCTGATTTAACATCCTTGAATCAGTTAATGCAATTTTTTATGGGTCTGAATGAGAGATATGATTATGTTAGACATCAAATTCTAGTTATGGAACCATTGCCATCTGTCAATAAAGCATATTCTATGGTCTTAAGGATAGAAAAATAAAGGGAGGTGCAAATGGTGTTTGGTGAAGGGATAGAATATAGTGTTATATTAATAAATACAGAAAATACTAAGAAGGTTACAAATGGAGGAGGGAAACAGTCTAAACAAAAGTGGGGTAATAGTGACAAGAGTGAGTTGTTCTGCTCTTATTGTAAGAAGAATGGACATTTAAAGGAGAATTGCTTTAAACTCACTGGTGTACCAGATTGGTACAAAGAGTTACAGAATCGAAGAGGGAAAGGGATTAGAAAATCCTATACTGCTAATGCAGTGAATGAAGCAACTTCATTAACTGTACATAACAGTAAACTAGTCACAGATAGTGCTATTAGTACTTCTAATCCGCCATTGTTTGAATTGATTAAACAAGAGTTGCTGAAGTTGGTTAAGAACAAAGCACTCACGGATCCTCTCATGATGAACCTGGCACATCTTTCAGATTTTGCAGGTAAACTTCCTATTCTAGCTCTTTCTAGTCTTGATGGTATAGGTTTAGATTCATGGATTTTAGATACAGGAGCTTCAAATCATATGTGTGGATATTAACTTGTTAACCAAGCCTATTGTACCTAACAAATAAATAACTGTTTATCTACCTGATGGTACTCAGAATTGAGTGCATCACATTAGTGATGTTCTCTTACCTAATGACCTTGTCTTGATAGACACCTTGCATATACAACTTTTAAATTTAATATTTTGTTTGTGAATAAACTTGCTAATACATCTTCTGTTACCTTCAAATTTCATCCAAACCACTACATTTTGCAAGACTTGAAGACAAATCGTGTATTGGCAGTAGGAAAGGTTATAAGAAGACTGTATATCCTTGATAAGGATTCTCTCAAGATTGACACTCTAACCAAATATTCTTTGTTTTCTATTGCAAATTATGTAAATAATGTTCAGTCCATGTCTATGTACAAACTTTGGCATTAACGTTTAGGCCATATTTTTGACAATGTACTTAGACATATTGTTTCTTTTGATAATAAGAGTACTGGAGAAGTTGATGTTTGTGATGTTTGCCCACTTAGCATACATACTGACTGTATTTTTCAGTTAGTGCATGTTGATATTTGGGGACCCTATAGTCAACATTCTATCTTTGGGGGGAAATTCTTTCTGACAATAATGGATGACTATAATAGGGCCACTTGGACATATTTGATGAATCATAAGTGCCAAGTAATTAGTTGTTTAGACATTTTTTTAAAGATGGTTAGGACTCAACTTCAGAAGTCTATTTAGACTATTCGTACAGATAATGGAGCTGAGTTTTTAAGTGAGGAGTGTCAGAAATTGTTTAGGGACTTGGGAATTCTACATCACAAGTTATGTGTTTATACACCTCAACAAAATGGGGTATTGGAAAAGAAACATAGACATTTATTGCAGATAGCTCGAGCTATCATGTTTCAATCTTCTTTGCCTAAACAATTTTGAGGAGAGTCAATTCTTACAGCCACCTATATAATTAATAGACTTCCTACCTCAATTCTTTAGTGAAAAACAACTTATGATGTTTTGTATGGTTATCCACCTAAGTATGATCATTTGAAGTCTTTTGGATGTCTCTGTTTTGCAACAAATGTCAAGCCTCATAAGGATAAGTTTGATTCGAGAGCATATAAGTGTGTTTTCTTGGGGTATAGTCATGGACAAAAGGGCTATAAGTTGTTTGATATGGATTCACATTCTGCTATGGTTTTTAGAGATGTTATTTTTCATGAACATACCTATCCTTATCAGTCTTATTCTAATGCCACACCAGATATTCCACTTCCTTTGGTTCCTTTTGATCAGTGTTCTGAAATTCTGAATGTGTTGTCTTCTGAACATAATATCTCTTCTCTTTGTTCTCTTGTTGCTTATTATGATGCTGATTAAGGCTCATGTTTAACAACTCGGCGATTTGTTTCTGGTTTTTGTGTATTTTTGGGTTCTTCTTTAGTTTCTTGAAAGACTATAAAACGACCTACAGTCTCTCGTTCATCTGCTGAAGCAGAGTATGGGAGTATGACTTTCCACTGTGTGTGAATTGTTATGGATTTCTTATATGTTACGTGATTTACAAATCTCTTTTATCTCTCATATTCCTTTATAGTGTGATAATAAGGCGGCCCTTCATATTACTGCTAATTCGGTCTTCCATGAACGCATCAAACATCTTGACATTAATTGTCATACGGTTCGTGATCAGTATAAGCTGGGTTTTGTTACTCCTACTCATGTTTCTTCTAAAGACCAGTTGGCAGATTTGTACAGCTTTGTAAGTAGCAGGAGGTCTTAGTTTTATGGGTTTGTATATAATGAAATCTGACTTCATGTAAACTTAACTCATTAATAAAAAGTTAGTTATTATTTACTTTGCTTTCTCTGTCAAAGCTTCGGTACAAGTATGGCACCTGATAGTGGTCTCCGTGTGTTTTATCAATTGGACACTGGCAAATCTTGTTAGTGAATAAAATCATAATTTGCCGAGGGAAAGCTTCCTTAAGGTGATGAACCCTGACTTGAAAACCATGCTTAACGGTTCATATAGCATTCTCAATCCCGGGACTGGGATTCAGTAGGTGATATCTGGAAGGAAAGGTCAAAATTGTGAGAAGATTGGAAAGAGTAAGAGTTTAAGAGACATGCGAAACATAGAAGATTAATAGAATGCTAGGAAGTTTGTTTCTACCAATGTTTTAAAATTTAGACCGCATGTAAGTGGTATTAAATTATTATAAAACTACATAATAAATAAGAAGTAACAATTATAAAAATAACTAAAAATAAAATATTTTATTAAAATAAAAATATGTTAAAGTATATTATTATATAATTAACAAATGATAAATATATTTGAGTATAATATAAAACTTAAAATAATAATAAAAATCAAAATTGTATTTTTAAATAATTAAATTATATTATAATGACCTAGATATTAGTATTATAATTAAAGAAAAAAGTATAATTTAAGATTGCCATCCTAAAAAGATCTCAAATCTTAATTTATGATGATTTAATCTAATTAGTCGAAATAATAAATATTGTTTGATTCATGAAATAAAACATTCATGCTGGCACATACTAAAAATAAAACATGCTTGTTATTATTTTGAAAATAAAATATCAAATTTCGTCCCAAATTTTAATTTTTAATGATTCAATTTAATTAATTAAAATAATATAATTTTGTTCGATTAATAAAATAAAACATTTATACTGTCACAAACAAAAAAAACATACTTGTTATTATTTTAAAAGATAAATATTAAACTTTATTTCAAATTCTAATTTTTAATGATTTAATTTAATTAATCAAAATGACATAATTTGATTGAAGTAAAAATTCATGTTGTCAAAAATAAAAAAAACATAATAAATTCTTAGAACCCATTAATTAAAGGTACATGTGTATGGACAAAATTCAAAAGGTCAACTTGATTTATTTATTCGAAACTATTCTTCTTTACTACTTCTTCATCCTTCCTAAACTCACGTCATCTTTCATCACTTTTTTTATTTTTTAATGTTTAATGTTTAATTCTTTATCACGCTAGCACCACACAGATACACATAAGCCCCACTTCCACACTCTTACGCTTCATTTATTGTCTTTTCTTCTAGTTTTTTCCTAATCTATTCTCACTCTAATTTTTGTATTTCTATTAATTCCAAGATCTTTCTTTTTCTAATTATCATCTACTAGACAAGTAGCTGAAGGTGGCTGAGAGAATCCGTTGACTTCGACCATCGTCTTTCTTTATTCTTGTAGCTTAAACACTCGAGTTAAGCCACACCCATAGCTTAAACAATCGGATTCAAAGCTTCAGTTCAGGGTGTTGCGGTCCAAGTATTTTTGGATGGTGGTAGTTCGGATAACTTTATACAAAGGTCGTAAAATTTTTGAAATTACTTGTTATAGCGTCACCTCAATTCAAAGTTCGATTGGGAGATGGTTCCTTTATTCATGAGGAAGGCAGAGTGGAGAAATTGCCCGTATTGATTGATGGACATTTAATTAACCTAGATGTGTTTTTACTGCCGATTTGTGTAACTGATATTGTGTTAAGTGCTTCATGGCTGGCGACTTTGGGTCCCCACATGGCAGATTATAGCACATCTACATTACGAATTTACCATAATAATGAATTGGTTACTTTGAAAGGAATTCAAAATACGATGGTGAAACCTATAGAGTTTAATTAGTTGCTTAAATGTGCGTATAATGGTTCCTTAACAGGGTTATATACCTTGCATTGTGTTGATCGTTCGGTGATGAACGTAATTGAAGACGTGGCTGTTTCTGTTTTCCTTAAGGAGGTTCGGCAGCTCTAGGCGTGTTCAAGGAGCCTTCTAGGTTACTGCCACTTTGTCGTCATGCCCATGCCATTGAGCTGCCACCACACACAAGTATAGTAAAGGTTAGACCCTACCATTATCCTCATCCACATAAGGCTGTTATTGAACAAATGGTTTCGAAAATGATGAAACAAGGCCTTATCCGACCTAGCACTAGTCCTTTCTCTGCACCTATACTTCTTCTGAAAAAGACGAATGGCTCATGATGTGTCTGTAATGATTATAGAGCCTTAAATGCATTTACTGTCAAGGACTCTTTTCCTAAACCGATGATGGATGAATTAATAGATGAATTAGGGGGAGCATCTTATTTTTCTAAGTTGGATCTTCGTTTGAGGTATCACCAAATCAGAATGAAAGAGGTGGATATATACAAAACTGCTTTTCTGATTAATCAAGGTGATTATGAATGGCTCATAGTGCCATTTGGGTTCTCTAACGCCCTAGCAACATTTCAAGCTCTTATGAATGAGATATTCCAACCATACTTACGAAGGTTTATACTGACATTTTTTGACGGCATTCTAATCTACAGTAAAACATGGCAAGATCATCTTGAACATTTATGTTTAGATCTCTACAGATTTTGGCACACAATCAATTATATGCTAAACGAGAGAAATTTGTCTTTGCAACACGAAAAGAAGATTACTTGGGTCACGTGGTTTCCTATGATGGTGTTTCCATAAACTTGGCAAAAGTGCAAGCTGTTATAGCACGGCCTTCACCCACATCTGTGTGCGAATTACACAAATTTTTGGATTTCGCAGGTTATTATCATAGGTTTATCAAGGGTTTACGTCGCTGACAGCTCCACTTTCGGCTTTACTGCAAAAAGATGTGTTTAAGTGAGGTGAGGAGGAAAACTCAGTTTTTTAGAAAATTAAAACACCATTATAAATGCTCCGGTGTTGACCTTACCTGACTTTTCGGAGACTTTTACATTGGAAATCGATGCGTCGAATGTGGGCATTGGTGTTGTGTTAAGCCAACGAAAGCATCCCATCGCTTTCTTCTCCGAGAAGTTATGCCCACGGATGCAAACTCAGTCTGCATATGTCTGTGAGCTATATGCCATTATATAGGTAGTGTCCAAGTTTCGCCACTATTTGTTGAGACACAAGTTCGTAACAAAAACGGATCAATGAAGCTTGAAAGAATTGACTCAACAGACAAATCAAACACCAGAACAATAGAGATGGTTACCTAAGTTATTGGTGTATGATTGTACCATCAAGTATAAACCAAGTAAGGAAAACCTCGCCACTGTGGGTTATCGCGTTCCTTCTTCCTGGCTGTGCCGGAACCGCAACCATCATTTTTGGTGGAGTTAAGGGCAGCTCAACAAGCAGATGAGGAGATCACTGTTGTATTACAGAATTCTTCCTCAGCTGCAAAACAAACACCATTTTACAAGATCAGGGACGGTTTGTTATTCTATAAAGACCGTATTGTGGTTCCAAAAGGGGATTCAATTGTGAAGGTGCTAAAAGAGTTTCATTGCTCACCGTTGGGGGGTCATGCTAGGGTGAAGCGGACCATAGATCGCATTACTGCTCAATTTTATTGGCCTTCTTTGCGTTTGAACATTTGGCTCTTTATTGCGGAATGTCATACGTGTCAACGTGCCAAAACGGCTACAACTCCAGCTGCTGTTTTGTTACAACCGCTGCCCATTCCCCAGCAAATTTGGGAGGACATTTCCATGGACTTCATAACTGGCCTGCCCAAATCAAATGGTTATTTGGTTATTATTGTGGTGGTTGATAGACTCTCAAAGTATGCTCATTTTGTAGCTCTTAAAGTAGATTTTTCAAGCTCCACAGTAGCCAAATATTTCACAGATAATATAATTGAATTACATGGGCTGCCTAAGTCTATGGTGACGGACAGGGATAATGTATTTACTAGCAACTTTTGGCATAAGCTATTTAAGTTTCAAGGGTCTACGTTGGCCATGTCTACTGCTTATCACCCTCAGTCGGATGGGCAAACAGAGGCAATTAATAAATGTGTGGAGATGTACCTACGCTGTTTTGTTTCAAAGACTCAAAAGAATTGGGTAAGACTGTTACCTTGGGCGAAGTATTGGTACAACACGTCATGGCATTCCAGCGCCGGATTCACTCCGTTTAGGCTCGTGCATGGTACGGACCTTCCCACACTGTGCAGATACGTCCCTAACAGCAGCGATCTGTCGGATGTCCATGAATTATTGCTCGAATGCGACCTGTTATTGCAACAATTAAAATCAAATTTAATTCGTGCTCAAAATAGGATGAAAAGTTAGGTAGATAAGGGGAGAACCGACCGTGAATTTAGCTTGGGAGACTTGGTATGGGTTAAATTGCAGCCTTATTGACAACATATGTAGAGCTACGAAGAAACCACAAGTTGAGGTTGCGATATTTTGACCCTTTTCCAGTAGTAGATCGAGTGGGTAAGGTTGCTTACCGCCTTTTGCTTTACTGTGAAAATCCACCCTACTTTTCATGTATCGCAACTGAAGTTATGCTAAGGTGATTACGTATCTCAAGCTTTTCCTCCTTTGTTGTTTGTCGACACACTTGAAGACGTCGATGATGAGACATCAGAGGCAAGCGAAGGCTTCCCAGGAATTGGCTATTGAGGGCGAGGTGTTGGTTAATCAAGATCCGTTGGAGTCTCGTAGAGGCAGCGTGGCTAAGGTTTTATCTGCGCCTGTTCCTTCAGCTTTGGAAGACAAAACAACTCAAACTAGTTCAATTGAGATTAGTTTCCAAAGTAAAGTGGATTTGGGTAAGGATCTGGTGCAGGAAGGCTTAAGTGATGTTCATGGGATAAGCATTTCAGGAGGTGACACATCAGCAAAGAACAAATTGAGCATTGTGGACAAGGCCTTTAATGGTGGGGGAATTGTCATGGGCCCAAGCCCTATTTCGGATGCAAAGAGTGAGGCACATAGGGGGTCTGCGAATGGTTACGACGAAGCTGGATTAAGTGGGTCACATAAGAAGCATGACAACGTTCCAACAAGCAAGGAATGAATGAGGCAGAGCTCCAGGCCACGTGTCGTAAGCTGATTGCTGAAACCTTACATTACTTACTTAATATATAGCTGGAATATTGTGATAGGGATTTTATCGAGAATTTGGTGGTTTTCTCTTCTTCGTAGATTTGTCTCTTCTATAGGAAAATATTCCTAGGATTTCTTATTTTAAGCCTTACAATCGGCAAGACCCAAAATTAAAAAAGAAGCATTCAAAAGAAAGAAAATTATCATCTATCAAAACAAATCATCAAAAAGCTAGAAATATTACAATCTTGATTATACGAGTGCGAGAACTACAATATCATGGACTCCTGAAAATTTCAAGAACATGGCTTCCTCAGTGAGTCAGTTCCAATCAATGGAGTAGTTAACAAGTTCACTCAAATGTGGTAATCTACAACCTTGGAGCAATTGATGACATATTTAGGATTGTCATAGCTCCACAAATTAGTCGAACATGGAATACAACTTCCTGAGACACGGTAGACCAGATATAGTATGAGTCATACATGAAGTATGCTTGCCTATTGTCAGCATGTCACTTCAAGTGTATATACATACATACATACATATGTATATATATACACATATATACATACATATGTGTGTGTGTGTGTGTGTGTGTGTGCAGTTTTAAAATCTATAGTTTGCCTCTAGTTCTGAATTGAAACATGATACAAGTGACCAGATATAGTAT
>JAOQMP010000009.1:22308825-22332320 GCA_027563575.1 Erythroxylum pedicellare | reverse complement strand
TATAAAAAAAGTCAAATAATATTATATAAATCTCAAAATAAATGTGAAGATGTGTTTGTGGGTATTGTGGAAATTATGTCTAAAACATAAGGACAAAATGGACTAAAAAATAGTCTCATTAATTGATATGAAAAATCTACCTGAAAAAGTATTTTTTTTAGAAGTTTCAAATTTAAGCTTCTTAAAAAGTTGTATTTTAGCTGCCAAAAAAGTTATATTTACTAAAAAGTGATTTTTTATTTTATAGCTAAACACTAATTTAAAAAAAAGCTTTTACGGTCGAAAAATGTGTTTATTTACCCTCCAAAAGCTCAACCAAATAGGTACTTAATCAGGATTGGTCACGGAAACATTTCGCGCCTACAAACAATACCATTCGAACCTATAAAATTGGAGCCCATACTACAAGAAAAATCCACTCGAAGTCCCCATTCCCTTCAAAATGTAGGAAAAGGTATTGCCTCGCATATTACAAATTCATAGGAGACAATGAGAGCAACTTTTGTAGTTAAGTATAAGGCCGAAAGAACAATTTAGCCTCAACGTATATGCTAAAATTTGAGTTAGACTTAGTGTTTTTTAGCGTTTAAAATAAAACTTAACATTTGTAAAATGTTTAAAATGAATTGTAATGTTTAAAAAATGTTCAAAACAACCGTTAACGAGATAGAAAAACTGACCAAGTTTTGGTTCCATTAATTAAATAATTTTTTTAAATTTTATTAAATTGTGGCCCACTCAACATTTTAACTTCAATCCCTTTTATATCCACCTTTTCACATAACACACAAATTTTCTTCCCTACTCATCTTTCCATTTTCTTTGTATATTCACCTTTTCACATAAGACACAAATTTTCTTTCCTACTCATCTTTCCATTTTCTTTTCTTTCTCCATCTGTCGCTATTATTTCTTGAACTAGAGTTGTGACAGACTGCGACTGACTCTCTCATTCATATATATTCATCAAGCACCAATCTTTATAAGCTTCCATTGATCTTCCATTTTCATCTGCTAAGGGTTTGGTCTAAGGTATTTTTTCAGTTTGTGCAACTTCCAACTTCCACACTGCATCCCAAGATTGTTGCAGTTCCTTCATTGCTTACCATTAGTTTATGTCGACGATGTAGCGTCCTCCAACTCCACAACCGCAAGGTCGCTGCCTCCATCTTCAAACTCGACCACAACTGCGAAATAGTTGGGGTTCAAACCTGGTCCACGTGAGATGCTATCTTCCTCCCTGGATAACATTAGTGAACTAACATTAAATTTACATTTCATTGGATTAAAGCTTTACTAATAATTGGCCTGACAAATCCTGAGAGAAAATCTTGCCATGCACGCTCTCGTGTTTAACGGCTAATTGTTGGTGTCTACTTGATAAGCCTAACAGGTCGATTTCTAGTTATGTTAAATGCTCTATGTTAGGAGGTCAAGTTACTACAAGAAGTTGCCTCAAATGCTCCTTTATCACTATCCCACTCCTTAAAATTAAACCTGCATAATGCAATCGACAAGACCCAAAATTAAAAAGAAGCAATCAAAAGAAAGAAAATTATCATCTATCAAAACAAATCCTCAAAAAAGTATAAATATTACAATCTTAATTATACGAAAACGGGAACTACAATATCATGGACTCATGAAAATTTCCTAAAAGTGTAAAATTTCGAGAATACAGTTTCCTCAGTGGGTCAGTTACAATGAATGTAGTATCTAACAAGCTCACTTGAATGTGGTAATTTGCACCCTCAGATCTAGAAGAAGTCGAGCTTAGATGACATATTCAGGATTGTCTTTCGCTGGGTAAATTGGTCTGACTTGGAATACAACATCCTGAGACACAATAGACCAAACACAGTATTAGTCATACATCAGTACGCTTGCCTATTCAGCATGTTACTTCATGCATATATATATTCATAGATGCAGTGTTGAAATATATAATTTGCCCCCAGTTCTAAATTGAAACATGATACAAGTGATTTCAAGTCTTTCGCACAGCCACTACCTGTTCAAAGAAGCCTGAAGTTGATAAACTCTTCTTTCTGTTTCTTCTAATTTCTTTCGTCTTTTCTCACTTAATTCTAGTGCTTTAGCTTGTCTTTTTTCAGCATTATCGGCTCTTTGCTTTTCTGTTGTGTAACTCATTTGTTAGCCTTTGCATTAGATAAAAGAAGAGATGAGGAAATTTATCAACAAATTAAGAGATGAACAAGCGTGAATGAATTATCCACTATCAATAGAAAAGAATCGAGATTACTGGACACGTTTGAGGTATATACTTAATTAACTCTATATCAAAGAACTATAGACTATGCTAGTTTTCAACAGCTATCCACGCGAGATCTCTGAAGTTGCTACCACTTGCTATGGTCTGGAGTTTCTAGTTTTGTTGCTGGCGATGAAGAGCAGAGAAGCGATAGTGTTATAAGTAGATTTTTTTCGCCATCATTCACTAATCGCAATGACCAAGGAGACGCAGTAAGAGAAAGAGACATGTGGCTATCTAGTGATGCTTCTCCTCGCTGACGGCTAGGTGAGCTACGACTGGAGAAGGAGGTGCATCTGGCTGTAGCTGGCTGGAAATAGGAGGCAGAATTTGAAGGTGTAGCTTGGACTGGCGTGTGCGGAACTGTCACTTGCGCAATGGAGACACAAGATACTGCCAACATATCTGAATGCTTATGCATTTGTTTATAACTCCAGCACGATGGAAAGAGATGGGAGTAATGATGTTCACACTTGTGGTGGTGGTTGTGACTGTGATGAGAATGAGAAGTTGAGCTTTTAAAAAAGCATTAAGATTGTCACAGATGAGAGCGAGAGAGGCAGAGAGAAGCTGCAAATTGAGCTGTGAACATTTTTCAAACGTTAAGATTTATTTATTTTGAACATTTTTCAAATGTTAAAGTTCATTTTGAACATTTCGAAATGTTAAAGGTTTAACTCAGATTTGTGTAAACATTGGGACTAAATTGCTCTTTTGGTCTTGAGTATAATATGAAAGAAGGCAAAATTGACTGAACACAGCCGCATTGGTATTAGTCCTTGTTTTCTGTATCAAAAATACCAAAAATACACCCACGGCTAGACTTGTGCAGCAGCCTCATTCAGATTCTGTGGACTTTGAGGATTCACAATTTAAGCAAAAGCTGCTCTTTCATGAAACTAAAAGAAGGTACAGACAGCAAAACAAAAACTTCTGTTCCACAGTCTACGATTAAGACAACAATATCACTAAGGTAGTAGTCAGGTAAAACAACCTACACTTGAGCCTACTTGCATGTTACCTAGACAATAATTAGGGATGAAGAGCAGAAGTAAATTGAAGAACCTCTTCTCACTTATGTGTTTATTTGCTTGACAACCTTTTCGATCTTACATGAATGTGCCTGCTGAGAAGGTGATATAATAACTGCTTTCTTCCCCATTTCCACCATCTAGGCAAATCAGCTCGACGTCTCTTCTTAACTGGTTTCTCTGCAAATACAGGCCAAAAATCAGTTTCATATCTGACCATAATCTTGACAGCAATTCAGTTTCATTTACTTGTCCAAATTAGTAATCTAATTTTGAATACCAACTGCAAATGAAAAGAAAATTCATTGAAGGAGAAGAGCCCCTTACTTTTATTTTCAAAACACTGAATTTCCCATTGTGACTGCAATTTTTCAAAGCTAGATCCGAGAGAAGGCCAGAAGTTCATCTGAATTTTCAGGACCTCCATAACAGTTTGTATGCCAGCCTTGGTGGGTACAATGTTGTCCAGTTTAAATCCAAGACTTTCACCCAGTAAAGCCTTTATATATGAAGCCAGGCAGAAGGAGATTTAAGAATGCAAAAAGAATTTTGTTGACAGCAAATTGCACAAAAAACAAAATTAAAAAGAAATTAAAAAAATTAAAAATAAAAACAGATTTTTCATTGCATAATTCATGTTTTTTACAGAATAAGATGCACATGTGTGGAAGTACTCATATGTAAAGTTTTTATGTTTCAGATGTCAAGATTCACCTTGATTACAGCAGTTGCGGAAGAGGAAATTGAACGAAGATTGTAGCTGCAGGAAGAAAACAAATCTCACTTGGTTATTCAGCCCCTTGTGAAAGATGATAATGATAATAAAACTATTCACATGATAATGATAATAAAACTATCTGTTAATTAAAACAGTGTGCACACCCGCCCTCAAGAATCACAAGCAGCTTTCCACCAAAGAGGGTACACAACATATCTGTCATCCCAGCATAGCCAACAGGAGTTACCTGTAACAACAGCATCGCAGAGATGTCAACCCTTAACAACAAACTATCAAAAATGCATGTTGCGTAAAGCACATCAAGAGGTATATCAAAATATATAAAGAACAGAAGGTAAAGAAACTCATTGTTTGATGCAACTTCCAAAAAGATTGTGTTCTTCATACATCACTTAATTCATCTTACAACTCTGCAAAAGGCAACCTTAAAGTAACCTAAAAGGAAAACAGCAAGAGATGCTCACATCACAGCATCCCAAAGGATCACCACGTGCGGCATCAAATCCTGCTGATATGATGGTGAAATCAGGAGCAAACTCAGCAGCTGCAAAATGTGATCTAAGCATTGTCATGTAATTCAACTATAAAAGATACATCCTTTAACAAACAAAAAGTTGCAGAAATAAAGGAATCCAGGTGAACTGCTAACCCACAGCAGAAGCACAAATGTGGTGGAGAATAACAAAGCTGAATACACCAAGAAAATTGACAACACTTCAAACATTAGCATCAAGGTCAATTAGACGCTAAAACAAGTACCAAGATCTTACAAGTAGAGAACATCTTCTATGCTTAATCAAACCTAGTTAACCCAGGCCAATAATTGCACCTCATTCAATATACTTAGCTCTATACCTGAGTGACTCCCCCAACATTATGCATGCTGCTAATTCTAGGTACTTGTACGTTTTTACTTATCAGACGGGAATATGATATATTTAGAGTACTGAATACTGATTGTCATTGCTACAGTCCTTTAAGAGTTCAAATATTAGTGAGAGAGAAAAAGTGAGGAAGAAACCTCAGCATTCATCTTTAGGTTCTTACTTCATGAACTTGGTTAGAAATGATATATTTGAATTCACATGATAAGATACATTTTCCAGCAATTTCTTCTCTAACTACGATTACAAATATTAAAGCAATATTACTGTAAGATAGTAGACTCATTAAATTAGAGTCTCATCAGTATGAAATTGGAAATAAGACATATTAACTTCACCAAAATGACATAGATGTTAAAATGGAAGTAGATGCATGAAAAAAAGAAGTTTTATCAACCTATAGGTAGCACAACATGCTGAAAAGCAAAAATATAGTCATCATCACCAACTCCCCCACGACTCCATGGAATATTCACACAATATCCTTCAGCACCATGAGTACCAACCTGCAAAAAGGATAAGAAATATAAATAAATACGTTCCAAGATCCATCTGCAATGTGTACTAGTTCTTCACGTACATGAAGGCACAAAATTCAAATTGTAAAAAGCTTGAAAAAGATGTAAATCAACGTTGATATAAAAAAGATAGCAAGTCACGCACCTCAGCAGCGGCCCCAGTGCCAGGATAGAACCTCCCACCCTCGTGTCTATGCAAGGATACATACAAAACCTATGGGCAGATACAGGACAAACCAATAAATATTTACACTGAACAGATATTTGGTGACACCAATTAAACAACTAAGCTAAATGCAATAAACGAGGGAAGAGGAGAGCCCATTGCAAACTTCTGATAGTTAAAACTTCAGCTCACGTTCTTTTAACAATTTCATCAATGATTTATCACCGAAGAAATCATTTGAGGTAACTTCTGCAAGGCTAGTCATTCCAAATTTTCAAAAAATTCTACAAGTTGTAAGGTAACATATCCAGTATCATACAACATCCTAAATAAGTGCTTCACTGAAAATCAGTAGATTTCAGAAGATAAAAATGTGGAGGTAATTTATCTTTCTTAAGCTCACCGATTTGTTTTGCTCAAAAATTTCTTGTGTTCCATTTCCATGATGAACATCCTACAGAAACAATGAATGCCAGAAACAATGAGAAACCCCAGCGAAACAAGGCATGGAAATGATTGGGGAAGAAATTGCAGGGAAATTGGCAAGGACATTACCCAATCGACTATCAACACCTTCTTGGCACCAGCAACCTGAGCAGCTACTGCAGCAATTGCAGCATTGTTGTGTAGGCAGAACCCCATGGCCTGCCGCACACCAGCATGATGACCAGGAGGCCGGACCTGATTCAGAAATTGAAAACACATGAAGACCCCATATGCTGATTCATTATATTTTGTCAAGAATCTTCAAATATACGATGATGAATACCAGAGCAAAACCATTTTTTGCACGTCCAGAATAAATTGCTGAAGCAAGATCAGCACATAAACCTGCTGCAAGTCGAGCAGCACGTGCTGAATGTTCATTGGCATATGTGTCGGGAGTGAAATAACTGCAAATAGCAAAGCATACAAAAAAGGAATCAACCTTAACATTATCTAATGCTGATGACCAGTAGAAAAAGTTATCATCTCATCTTGAACCATTATATAGTTGTCTCCATGTCTATTTGTTAGATGCCAAATGTGGAACAAAAGTTCTTATTCCTTTTCGGAACAAACAAAGGGGTCTTAGCGAGAGTGGGGAGAAGAGGTGGGGTTTCTTTGAACAAAAAAAGGATAATCCTGGACCTAAATAAGCATCCATTGAAGTATTGGGTCTATGCACGGGATGATATCTCTAAACCCATAAACATGAAATAATCGAAAGAATAGCTTTCTTCAAAAGCTAAAATTTAGAAGTAAAACACTTGAAGTTGTATCTTGACACCTTCAATCAGAAATTTCTTTATGACACATATGGTAGACCCTGAGAAGCTGAAAATAGTGAAGATTCCAAGAGATGTATAAGTAGAAGCGAATTTTTGTGGCTAAACAAAAAATTCCCTTAGCAATCTCTTCAACATTATTTCTACTAGTATACCAATTTTCACTGTGCTTGCAGCTGAGGACGTAACTGACAAAGAGGATAGCTTGGTTAGTCATTAATACGGATGTAACAATGAATGACAAGTTAAAGACTCTAGTGAACAATGCTTGAGACAGTAGAACCTAATTTAATGAAACCAAAGAACAATAGACCACAAAGCAACTATGCTTAGATAAAGAAGCCTAGCGAATACTATGATTGTCCCTTTGTATAGACATGAATACACCCTTTAAGTCCTTTTTAATATTTAGATTAAATGACCCATATAAACCCAGCAAGCTTTTGAAAAGAAATCTTGTAACAACCTTGGTTTGTAGGCTTTTGGATAAAACAAGTACTTTAGGTTTGCATATTAACAGGATTGTATGAGTTCAACTCCAAGATCAACATAAAGCTTAACTTAGTCCAAGTTGAATCCAAAGCATAATCTATATCTCACTTCCATGAGCAGTTTTAAAGTCATTTGCATTTGATCAACTGTTTGAAGCATTAAGAGCATCTCTTCTATCTTTACACCCATGCACATCAAATAATATGTGAGATATAAGTATACCGGAAAAAAAAAAAAGCATACAGGAAAATGTCTACACATACACAAAGGAACATAAAAGTTGACAAAAGTGAGAATGCATACACACTTAAAAATGGAAATATCTTTGCGTACCTAGAATAAATATGGCTTGTAAGATCTACTGCTTGAATATGCTCCAATGAATGCACCTTAAATTTAAAAGGAAAAACCACCAAGGACATCAAAAAATGCTTTAAACGATGACTAATAATATTTTCAATAAAAGAAAAGGACAAATTGGTGAGTTAAGCCCCAAAGTAATTTCGTTGTAGCACCACCATACATGAAATGTTTTATCAAAAAGTATCCACGAAAAGCAGATTGACAGAGCTTCAGGAATTGTGGAAGTACAATTCAACCTAATTATTTCCGATATACTAAAAAAAAAATCATCTTAATCAGACTGATAAAACATTGCAAAAGCAAAGATCAAAAGAAGAATTTCCTCCTTGTCTTTACACAAACTCTTTGGAGGATAACAGTAAAATGTTTGCATTAAATATTAAACGCTCAATTATAAAGGTAAACTCATTCCTCACCATCTGGAGTTCTTCCTGGGTAATCTCTCTTGCGGTAATTGGAAAGCATCTTCCAGGAAATATACCTGAAAATTTTAAAAGTTGGAATCAAGCAGCTGGTAGCCTTTGGAAAATTTTATGGCACATTCCAACGTAACTGAGACTAAAAAATGATTATCAGAAAGAAGAAACTCTTAATTTAAGGAAGCAATGATAAGATGGAATAGCAAAGGTATTATACCTGCAGTAGCAAGGCTAGCTGCAATAGCTCGAAGCCGATCAGCTCTCTCTGGGTGTGGATGTGATTTCATTTCAACCTACTTTAACATAAGAATCACCAATGTAGCCATATTGCATCAACAACCAGAAGTTAGTTTCCAAACCAAAATCAACTGAAATATATAGCTTATGAAGCATTCAAAGAAGTACTATAATGCTTGAAATGACATGGTGAAAATGCATGAATTAGAAGATTACACTGTCTACAATCGGGAAAAAAAAATCTTCAGAATCACATCTTCTCCTCCAAGGAGATAACTATGGTGAAATTCACTTTGCCAAGCAAACTAGGCATTCCTTCAATTTTCCAGACGTGCTTGGCATTCCTTCAATTTTCCAGACGTAGATGTTTTTACACATGTACATAATCATATGAAGATTATTATCATAAAATTAGAACACGGGTATTCTTTGGAAATCCAAAATGTCAAAGCTCCTCATAACAGTCTCCATTTGTAGCAAAACAAGGTGTTATGTTGAATGTCCTGACGTAGAAGTGATATATAACAATCCGACCAGTGCCTCCAACTAATATAGGGATATAAGGCCTCAAAAATAAGGGTCAATATAAGGCCTAAAAAAAAAAAACTACTTATTGCAATGTTATATTGTTGAACAGAGATTATTAGCATTGATATTGTTATAATTTCACCTATAATCTCTCCTATAATTGAGAGATTTCATAGAGTTAATAGCTAGATTATTTCCTAAATAGTCCTAGGAATTTTGTATATAAACCCTTGTTCCTATGTACACAAAATCATGTAATACAAATTATCTTCAACTTTCATCATGGTATCGGAGCACTATCTGATTTAGGGGCTGTTTTTTTCCGGCTGTTCATTCCAAATAGGGAAGAACACTGGCTTTGTGTGTACTCGCTCAAAAAGCAACGTTTTTTTCTTCCCACCACCCACCTAGATTGCTTCAGCATTGAGCCGCGACTTCCACTGTGAAAGATCCGACATCAACTGCACCGCCACGCACCGTCACAGTCTCTCTACCATCACCGTACGTGAGCACCACGTGCCACCCTCCGGCCAGTGTTTCGCCTCGGTTCTTTCTCCACTAGGGTCGCTCGCCTCTTACCTCTCCTCCAGTAGTGTCAAACATACCTCTTACCTTCTACCAATGCCCTTGCTTCCTTGCCTCTCCTCGGCCTGTTTTTTATTTCTAGGTCCGTCTGATTTTTTTTTTTTGGCCCATACACTAGAAGCACATTTTTTAACAGCTTCTATTTACTCTATTGGCATATTTTTTGTCGGTTGTCCTGAGTAATACTATTGAAGATGGAGGGAAAGAGGTAATTATGTCGAGTTTCGATAATCCTTCACTTCAAATCAGTCGCGTAAAACTTAATGGAACTAATTATCTTGCTTGGTCAAGATCCTATTTGTTTTTCATCAAAGCTAGAGGATTACAGGGTTACATTAACAATGACAGTAAGTGACTCGACGTCAATAATTCTGATTATAACCAGTGGGAGTTCGAGAATTCTGTCATCATGTCTTGGCTCATCAATTCAATGAAGTCGGAGATTGCTCGAATATACTTACTACTTGACACAGCGACAAAGATATGGAAAGTTGCTTCTCTAACCTATTCTTAAATAGGTAATAAAGTTCAAAATTTTCATCTTTGTAATAAATTGCACAACACAAAGCAAGGAGATATGACTGTATCATAATATTTTGCAAAGTAATGTAGGTTGTGGCAAGAATTAGACTATTATCAAGACTTTCAAGCAGAATGCTCAAAAGACGTTGCTTGATTCCAGAAAATGGTAGAAGAAGATCGAGTATTTGGTTTTTTAGTGGGTCTTAACCCAAAGTATGATCATATATGAGGTACAATACTTGGAAAAGATCCTTTCCCTTCCGTTCAACTCGCACATTCTCTAATACAGCAAGAAGAAAGTAGGCAAAATGTTATGCTACATACACCTATCACTGAAAAAGTAGGATTAGTAGCAAATTCTACTGAAAAGCTAAAACCTACAAATACCTCATCTAATAAGGATCACTTACGCTGTGATTACTATGAAAAATCAAGACATACCTGAGAAACCTGCTAGAAATTGTATGAAAGACTTAATCCGAGTCGTGGAAAACGAGACGGCTCGATGGTAAGGGGTCAGGCCCACTTGGTTGATGGAAATGAAGTGTCTGAAACATCATTAGTTGGGGGATTATCCAATGAGGAGCTTCAGGTCTTAAGACAACTTCTCTCAAAAACAGACTCTGCTTCCGCAGTTGGTACATCAAACCTTGCCAAATCAGGTATTGAGTACTACAATTCTAAAGATAATCCTTGGATTATAGACTCTGGAACTAACAGGACATATGACAGGCTCTCAAAAGAAGTTTTTAACATATTCTCCTGGAAACAACAAGGATAATGTTAGAATAACAGATGGGTCTTTTACTTCCATATTTGGTACAAATTTTGTTAACTGTACTTCTAATATTACCCTATCCTCACTACTTCACATACCCTATTTCCCTATTAATCTTCTCTCTGTTAGTTCTATCAATAAGGACCTTAATTGCAAAGTTCAATTTTTTCTTAACTATTGTGTTCTTCAGGACCTTCACACAGGGCAGAGGATTGGAACTGGTAGACTACAGGATGGCTTATATGTCTTGAAAGAAGGGTGCCTGACAATTGCACATCAAGCGTCTTTTGGAAATAATGTGATTAATAAGGAAATTCTACAATGGCATAGGCAGTTATGACATCCCTTGTTTTTTGTTCTAGCAAAACTTTATCCAAACTTGTTTAAAATAACTTCTTTTAATTCTTTGTTTTGTGAAGCATGTGAACTTGCTAAACACACTAGAAGTTCTTATCATTTATCAAATAATAAGAGTTCAATTCCTTTTATAACCATTCACTCCGAGGTTTGGGGTCCTACTTAAACTCCCCCTCTTTCTGGCTATAGATGGTTTGTGAACGTTATTGATTGTTGCACCCGATTGACGTGGGTTTATTTGATGAAAAACAAGAATGAAGTTTTTTCAAGTTTTCAATCTTTTCACAAAATGATTTATAGTCAACATGATGCTAAAGTTAAGATCTTACGATCAGATAATGGAATGGAATATATGGATGACAATTTCATGCTTATTTAGATTTTAATGGAATAGTACATCAAACTAGTTATGCCTATACTAGTGAACATAATGGAGTTGCAGAAAAGAAGAATAGACACATTTTAGAGGTTGCATGATCACTCATGTTCACAATGAATATTCCAAAGGGATATTGGGGTGATGCAGTCCTTTTAGTCGCCTATCTTATCACCAGAATGCCACTTTGAATTTTAGATTTTAAAAGCCCTGTTGAAATATTACAAGGTACAAACTCTTATATCGTACCTCCAAGAGTCTTTAGGTGTGTTTGTGTGATATTAGCAGAGAAGAGATAATTTCATTCTTATAATTAGTAGGTTACAACTATATTCAATATATATATAGTTGTCTATACTAAATATAGTATCAAATTTCCTAAGATACATGGAAATCTGTATCTTATTCTAATCCCTAAAAATCAGGGATTTATATGATTTCTATAGCTATACAATCTTCTAGATAATGCTGCATGATTCTACATAATCTGAAAGATTCTACATAGTCCGACATTCCCCCTAAAGCTGGTGAGTGGATATTGTCCATTCCTAGTTTGCCAATAATGTCTTGAAACACTGTGCTTGTCAATCCCTTTATAAGAACGTTTGCCAACTGATCCTTGGTTAACACAAATGGAGTGCATATTAAGCCACTGTCCAGTTTTTCCTTGATGAAATGCCTATCAACTTCAATATGTTTTGTTCGATCATGTTGTGCTAGATTATGTGCAATGCTGATGAGTGATTTGTTATCACAGTACAACCACATAGGTCCTTCCCATTTTATTCTCAAATCATTAAGAATTATCTTCAGCCAAAGTAATTCACATATTCCCAACGTCATAGATCTAAACTCAGATTCTGCACTTGATCTTGCCACTACATTCTGCTTCTTACTCCTCCATGTTACAAGGTTACCACTTAGGAGTATACAACAACCCAATGTTGATCTCCTATTGACCAAAGACCCTGCATAATCTACATCGGTATAAGTTTCTAATGTCATATCTGTGATTGTTTGTTGTTTAAACAAAATTCCTCTTCCTAGGCTACCTTTCAAGTATTGTAGTATTCTATTTACTGCCTTGAGATGTGATTCTTTAGGATTGCGCATAAATTGACCGACTTTGCTCACAGCAAATGCTATATTTGGTCTTGTATGTGCTAGATATATTAACTTCCCAATAAGCTTTTGATATGATACTTTATCTACAATAGGATCTTCTGGAGCATCAGCTAATCCATGATTGAATTCTATCGGTGTGTCTACTAGTTTACAACCCAATTTTCCTGTTTCTTTCAACAAGTCAAGTGTATACTTTTGTTGGGAGATGAAAATCCCTTGCTTTGAGTGAGCTACTTCAATGCCTAGGAAGTACTTTAACTTTCCTGGCTACTTGATATCAAATTCCTTCAAGAGACATTGCTTCGGATTTTTCATTCCTTCTACATCATTACTTGTCACAATAATATCATCTACTTAAACTAACAGTGCTATGACCCCCCCAGATTTTGAATGTCTAATGAACAAAGTATGGTCTCCTTGACTCTGCTTAAATCCCAATGAAATCATCACCTTAGCAAACCTCCCAAACCAAGCTCGTAGGGATTGTTTGAGCCCATAAAGAGCTTTCTTTAGCTTGCATACCATTCCTCCTTTAGATTCAAATTCGGGAGGAACTTCCATGTAAATTTCCTCTTCTAGATCACCATGGAGGAACGCATTCTTAACATCAAATTGCTGCAGCTTCCACTCAAAATTAGTCGTTAATGATAACAGTATTCTTACCGTGTTCATCTTAGCAACAGGAGCAAATGTCTTAAGGTAATTGATGCCATAGGTTTGAGTGAACCCCTTAGCCACCAATCTTGCCTTATATCTTTCCACTGATCCACTAGCCATGTATTTTACGGTGAAAACCCACTTACATCCAACTAGTTTCTTCCTACTTAGCAATTCCACTAACTCCCATGTCTTGTTCTTCTCAAAAGCCTCCATTTCAGTTTTCATAGCATCCTTCCATTTTTTGTCTCAAAATGCCTCAGTTAGATTTTTGGGAATTTTGTGGAGATTGGTTGGGAAGGCTCCATGTTTTTGGGATAGGTTCTGATAAGACATGAAGGAAAACAGTGGGTGTTTTGTGCAGGTTCTTGTTCCTTTCCTAAGTGCAATTGGTAAGTCCTCAGTACTTGTTTCTTTTAGTTCTTCTGCTGGTTCAAATGACTCGACTCTTGGCTCACAATCTGGTGTAATATTTTCATTTAGAAGTTGAGCAATAGCATGAATAGGAGATTGGACTTGTGTTGGTTGAGAGACTGATCCCTTCCTCCTGGAATAAACTTGCAGTGGCTGTTTGGTAGAAGGTGTGGTTGACTCAGTTGAGGAAGAGGTGGATTTAGGTACAAAAATAGATTTAGGCACGGTTATGTCTTGAGATGGAGCAATATTAGGATCTAGAAGAAACATATCCTTTGCCTTATCTTCACTCAACATCTCCCCCTGAAGATAGTTGTGCTGAAAAAAAGATTCATTCTCAACAAAAGTAACATCAGCTGAGATAAAAAAACTTTTAGAAGGTGGATGAAAGCATTTATAACCCTTTTGAGTTGAGGAATATCCAATAAAAATGCATCTAAGAGCTCGTGGATCTAATTTTTTCCTATTTTGAGAATGGATATGAACAAATGCAACACAATCAAAGATTCGGGGTATCCGATTGTTTGACATAGAAAAATTTGGAAAAAACTTTGTGAGTATTTCAATTGGACTTTTGAACCCAAGGACCCGTGTTGGAAGTCTGTTAATGAGATGGCCACAGTTAAGACTGCTTCACCCCAATATTGTTTTGGAACATTCTTATGAAATAGCAATGCTCTAGTGATTTCTATGAGATGTGCATTTTTTCTCTCAGCCACCCCATTTTGTTGTGGAGTAATAACACATGATGACTCATGAATAATTTCTGTTTTCTGAAAAAATGAAGAAAGGGTTTGATTGAAATAGTCCTTGGCATTTTCTGATCGAAATCTCTTAATTTTGACATCAAATTGAATATGGATCATGTTGTAGAACTTAGGAAACACAGTACTCACATCAGATTCATTTTTCAAGAGGTAAAGCCATGTGATTTGTGCCCAATCATCAATAAATGAAACAAATCACCTAGCACCCGAAACATTTGAAATGTTAGAAGGTCCCCAAACACCACTATGAATGAGAGAAAAAGGAACCAAGGTTTTATTGTTGGTTATTGGAAAGGAAGCACGTTTGTGCTTTGCAAGTTCACAATCATCACAATGAAAAATTTCAGACATAAGACCTCTAAACAATGAAGGAAACATGAATTTCAAAATTCTAAAAGATGGGTGACCTAAACAACAATGATGAAGCCAAATTTTATCTTGATTCGACATGACAGATTCGGAAAGAAAGGATGTAGATAAGGATTGTCCAAATTTTGGTTTACTAGGTTGTTTTTCCAGAAAATAGAGACCATCTCTCTGACTAGCACATCCAATCATCTTCTTTGTACCTAGCTCCTGAAAGACACAATGTGAAGGAAAAAGATTATATTGCAATTTGAATCTGTAGTTAATTTGTGAATGGAAATAAGGTTTGCAAATAGTTTGGGAACAGGGAGAACATTTCTTAGTGTAAGGTCTTTGTTTATGTATATATCTCCTTGACCAGCTATGGTGGTGATAGATCCATCAGCTATGGTGATCTTTTTATGGCTATAGTTGGGGTTATAAGAGCTAAAGTATTTAGAAGAACAAGTCATATGATCTGTTGCTCTAGAATTAAGCACCCACATAGGATAGGAATATCTTTATGAGGCATTAGGATTAGAAGAAGAAGAAATACCTGAAAACGCAAATGAACAAGTACCTGTTGATATTGGCTTTTCGAAGGACTCCACAAATGTTTTTAGTTTCTCCATTTCTTCGGTATTGAACTTAGGAATAGGTTTCTTAAGAGTTTTTGTCATTATTTGAGGAAGTGCTCACCATATGTGCTTGACTTCGGTTGTTCCAACTGCGATTGGGCTTGCCATGAAGTTTCCAGCACTTTTCCCTAGTATGCCGATGCTTTTTGTAGTATATGTAGAATAGAGAATCTCGATTAAAGGATTTGGATGAGTCCACTCTAGTAATAGCTGTAGAATTGTTAGCCTCCTTCAATTCTGTGGCCTTGGTAATAAGTGCAGAACCATCTCCTCCTTAAGGTTCAAGCATAACACTTCGACGTCCCTCTTCTGCATGTATAATAGCGATTGTCTCATTCAGTGACGGTAGGTTTTGTTTTCCCAAAATCTGCACCATTACAGCATCAAATTCCACATTTAAACCTACCAAAAAATCATAAATATGATTCTTTTCAACAAAACATTTCAAAATTGCTGCATCTTCACTACAACACATTTGGCTGCATTGATAATGATCTATCTCCTGCCACAAGCTTTGTAGGAGACTCGAATAATCAGTGACAGTCCGAGTCTCCTGTTTAGCTGCTGAAACTTTCATCCTAATCTCATAGATCTGTGCAGCATCATTAACTTTGGAGTAAGTCTGCCGAATAGCTTCCCATATCTCCTTAGCAGTTCCTAGGAACATGCATGTGTCACTAATTTCTTGCAGCATTGAGTTCCATAATCAGGACATAACCATGGAGTCTTGTTCATCTCATGCCGCAAATTTTGGATCATCATGTGAAGGACTAGTACCCAATAAATGACTCAATTTCCCTCTCCCCTTTAGGAATGTGTGGATCAGTTGTGACCACTTTAAATAGTTCTTCCCATTCAATCAATATGCAGCATGAATATTCTGCAAATCTCCAGGTATAGCAGTAGCAGTACTCTCGGCAGAGTGGCTGATGATTTCAGCTAAACTACTAGGTGATTCTGACATGACTGATTCGGTAGGACTAAGGATAGGAGTAGGAAAAAAGAGTTATAAGGCTAGGACGTTTGAGAGGGACAGTGGAGATGAGATTCTCGGTCAGTATGACCAGAGAAAAAATTAGAGTTTTAGGAAAGAGCCAATAGCTTTGATGCCATGTTAAATATTAGCAGAGAAGAGATAATTTCATTCTCATAATTAGTAGGTTACAGCTATATTCAATATATATACAATTGTCTATACTAAATATAGTATCAGATTTCCTAAGATAAATGGAAATCTGTATTTAATTCTAATCCCTAGAAATCAGGGATTTACATGATTTCTATAGCTATACAATCTTCTAGATAATGCTGCATGATTCTACATAATCTGAATGATTCCACATATTCCAACATTTACTTTATGGAAATTGACTTACTGTCAACAATCTTATAATATATAGTAACATTGTCTGTTATTTTATGCTTAGCCATTTGCTTCTGTTGTGTTACTGACATTTATGTTTTAAAAAGCTAGTTGCAATTCATGACCATGATTTAGTCTGCAGATACGTAACAAATTGAGCCAAGTAGGACTGTTAGAATTCTTATCAAGCTATAGCTGGCATTCACTTGCCGCTATTACTCTGTATAGTTATTATTATTTTTTAAATCATGCTTGAATCAATTTCAAACAAATGCAGATTGTTCATGCAATGTTGGATAACTATGAGCCAGAGTTGCATGTAGAAAATAATGATGGGAGAGAGGAGCCACAACATAACTGGGTGGATGAAGTAGTTAGATGTGAGGGCAGAACTCCTGTTGTTGATACAGATGCTAACTCTAGCTGCATCCTTATGAGACAACAAACTGAAAAAAAAGATCCTTCTCAGTTGACAAGGTGATTTTCGTAAACTCTTCTATACTTAATCCCAATCTAGTGATTCTTTGTCTTCCTATTTCCAATGAATTTTATCTTTTAGAGAAGAATTTGAGACACCCAGAGTATGGGCTCAAGTTTGTATTCAAAGAATGGTTGAGCTAGCAAAGGAGAGGACAACAATGCGCAGAGTTCTTGACCCAATGTTTAACTACTTTGATTCTGGGAGGCACTGGATTCCTCGACAAGGTCTGGCCATGATTGTTATGTCCGACCTGTGCTACTTTTTGGAAACTTCAGGTATCTTGAATACTCTTTATGCCTTTTCATTATGCTTAGCTTATGCATATCTAGCCCTTTCTTGAATTTAGGGTTGCAAATACTCCCCAGGAAAAAAACAATTGCAACTGTGTGATTTTTAATATTTCTTTCACTCCAGGGGATCAACAATTGGTTTTGGCTGCTGTTATACGCCATCTGGACCACAAAAATATAGCACATGATCCACAACTCAAATCCCATGTCATTCAACTTGCTGCAGCTTTGGCTAGGCAAATACGATCTGAAGCAGTGCTGGTTGAAATTAGCATTGTGAGTGACCTGTGCAGACATTTGAGAAAAAGTCTTCAGGCAACAGTTGAATCTGCAGGAGACCAAGAGTCAAACCTGAATATATCACTCCAGAACTCCATTGAATTTTGCTTGCTTGAAATTGCTAAAGGGGTAAACTTTAAGATTTTACATGACTGATTCTTGACAGTAAATTTGTTTTGGGATCTAGGCATTTGTCTGCTCAAGACTAGCTACGCAAGTAGTAACTTGAACTGCAAACTCCCTCTTCCCTCCTGTGGAAGCTGAGAGTTACAATCTTACTGAGTAGCACTTAGTTTTGTGTTTGAATCAACTTCTTTATGTATTCTTTTGTTGAGATTAGATTGGTGATACACGACCCCTATTTGACATGATGGCCATAACACTGGAGAAGCTAGCGTCGGCTGGAGTTGTTGCCCGTCCAACAATTGGATCCCTCATTGTTCTTGCTCATATGATCTCTTTGTCATCACCCTCACTTTCGCTGCAGGTTAGATGAATTCGCCATTTTCAGGGCATTCATTTGTGTGCTTTTTTCAAGGACTGCCAAGTATTCAATCTTATATCTTCAATTTTCCAGGAAGTTCAATGATCAATATATGGGTTTTTGTTGGTTAGTGACATTCTTTATTGAACAAATACAACTTCATTAAATTGTGGATTCTCTAATTGCTCGACTTTTTTATCATGAAATGAATTATTAGCCTATCCTGTGTGATTATACTCAATTTTGTCTACATATTCTCTCATACTTGCTCACTTGTATATGACTTCATTGTAGGTCTTCCCTGAAGAACTTCTAATCCAACTTTTGAAAGTAATGGTACATCCAGATCTTGAGGTTCGAGTTGGGGCACACCGAATATTTTCCATCCTTCTCATGCCCAGGTCTATTCAACTCCAGCGCGAAGCTTCTTTGCAGTTAGGTTCCATCTGTGAATTGCGAAAATGGCATTCAGATACTGCATCAGCTTTTGCTTCAATAACATCGCTACTTGAAAGGCTCCGTAGAGAGAAAGATGGTAAAATAAGGCATGGAAAAAATGTGCATGGTGAGTATAAGGAATTGGAAAGCATGGACGAAGATTGGAAACAATGCTTGACTCGAAAGAATTCCTCCAATTTTTACTCGATCAATTCAATAATTGATAGGACTGCTGTTACGTCCAGCTTTTCTGAGGGTGTAAGCAACTCCAGTTTGTGTTCTGTATGCTTGGCATATGCTTGTAAGCTACTTTGCCACTGCAACACTTTATGTGTTGGAATGCTTTTTGCAGGAACTACACGTAGTGAAGCTTAATGAGGATCAAATAGGCCAATTGCTGTCTGCCTTCTGGGTACAAGCAAACCTTTCAGATAACATGCCCTCAAATTTTGAAGCTATAGCTCATTCTTTTGTGTTGACAGTTGTTTCTTCACGGTTGAAAGTAAGATTCAAACTTTATTGTTTTATTTATTAGTGAGATGTTTCTGTTGAAAACTAAGTCTCTTAACATATTGGAAGTTTTGCTGTTACAAAATGAAGAATAGACACTATATCACACTTAAAAATCCTATGCTGTTTTCTTATTGTTTTATGCTGTTATGGTTATACTCGTTAAATCCTGATGTTGGAATGTCTTGTTAAAGTAGTTGATGACAATGCAGAAATCACTCGCTACCACTGGCTTTACTCTCCTGTTGCATGACTGGAATACATCGCACCTAGTTTCCTTTCTGTTTGTTGCTACAGCTTAATCTTTTATCCTTAAGCTAAACCTGTCCTATCGTTTAGGATCTGTCTCATTTACGGTCCTGGTTGGCTACATGGAATCTTATAAAATTCTTGATGAGGATGATCGTGATGATAACGGGATATTAATCATGGTTTTGGGGTTACTTAAAGCTATAATTTGAGATTTTAGGTATATCATTCTTTAACTCTTTTGGAATTTGTAATATGCAGAATACAAATGACCTTCTTGTAGTCCGCTTCTTCCAGCTTCCCCTCTCTCTTGCGAATTTGGGCTTGGATTCCAACAATGGTAGAAGCCCTTCTTTCTGAAACATCTATTCATTCAATGTTGGGTAAAATACATCTGCAACTCATATGTTTATGCTATCTTTTCTCAGGGACATTAACTCCTGCATGTAAGAGATCCATATTTGGATTATCAATTGGCATGATGATGTCTGCAGCCAAAATATATCAAGTTGCTGAGTTGAACGAGTTCATTAAATCCATACTTCCATCCAATGTGAGTCTTCTATCTTTCAAACTTGATTGTATTAGTTGAAACTTCTTAAATGGTAGAGGGTTGTCGTTATTGATTCTACTATTGTGAAGCTTTTAATTCCACAAGATTTACTTCACCATGTCTGTAGTGTTGGCAATGGACTGGGATGGGCTGGGCATGGGGCTGTCCAGGCCTGGTCCAATGCCCCTTATAGGTGGCCTGAGCCCAGCCTAAGGCCCGATCAGGCTTGGCTCATTTAGCTCGAACCTGATCAGGCTTTGAGTAGTCCAAAGCCCCAACTGTCCAGCTCCCAATCCATCCTAACCTATAAAACATTTGATCAACATCGAACCCTCTCCAATGTTTCAGAATCCAAGTTGCATGAGAAAGATTTGGTGCTAGGAAAAGAGCTTAAAATAGGATTTGGAGAAGAAATTAACAAAAAGCAACTAAGAAATTGCTAAAATGCAAAGACAACAAATGGAACAACACTGACCAGCAATTGCAAAATATCTGCTCTGCCAGTGTGACCATCACCATGAGGATTTCCAAGCTCTGCACTGGTCACCACAACAACATTGGTCACCTTCCAAGGCCACCACCCATGCTTGGGAAGTCTCTGTTGTCTTTCTTTTACCTAAATTTGGAAAAAGAGTTGCAGTTTTGTGGAAGAGGAAGAAAGATGAAAGCTACAGACAGAACAGATTAGAGAAATGAAATCAGAATCTTTTCTTTTTATATAGTTGGAGCTCAGCCCAGCCTGAGCCTAGTCTGAATCTCCGTTAACTCGGACTAAGTCCATTAACTTTGGGTCTGACCAGACTGGGCCCAGCTAGTGCCCTTTTGCCATCTCTAGATTTTTGTTAGCCAGCTAACTGGAATTCAATTTCCAAAGTACAGCAGTGAGCAGTGACTAACTGAAATTGTTTTCTTTTGACTAGCTTGATCCCTTCCTGGCCATTGGCACCAACTTTCAAGTACACGTAAAGCCTTTCGCAGATATAGGAGAATATGGATCTGTTTCTGACAATCAGCTAGCTATGGCATCAATTTGTGAGTTACAAAGATTATTTGAATCAAACAAGGGAATAATTGATCTCTTGGCTCTGAATCTATCCAAGACTGTGGAGGTAAGCAATTTTAGTAGTGATCGCTCTCTCTCTCTCTCTCTTTCTCTCTCTCTTTATCTTTCTGATGTTTATATGTCCTTTTTAAGCTGGGGGTGGATGAGTTGGCTAGACAGTTGTCAGAACCATTTGTGCCTGATGAAGCTTTCATGTTTGGTCCACAACTAGTACTTGACATAGACCACAGTAAAGTTGTTTCCCATTCCAAGGAATCGCTCTCATTTGATGACGTATGAGTTTAACATTCATGATTATTTCATGATCGAACATAAAAAAAAGTTTAGAAAACACGGCCAACAACGTTCTGTTTTGCAGGATGCTCTGACATCGTTAGTTCAGGATGATGTGACAAGTGAAGCATCTGTTGCAGATTTGTCTCGGTTTATTCCCAAGATGCCGTCATCCCCTTCTGTCTCCCACATTATCAGCATTGGGCAGCTACTGGAATCGGTAATCCTACTTCTGAAAAGTCACCTCCTCTGTGCCATTGTTTGTGCAGAAGCAAGTACAATTGATTTGTTTATAAGCCCATATAGTTTTTGACATTTTGAGTACTTTGATTCAGGCACTAGAGGTAGCTGGTCAAGTTGTAGGGACATCTGTCTCTACATCACCTCTCCCATATGATACCATGGCTAAACAGTGTGAAGCTTTGGGAACTGGTACAAGGAAGAAACTCTCTAATTGGTTGGTGCAAGAAAGCTGTCATGCTAGAGCAGCTGACAAAGTTTTACTGGCACATCCTACAAATGGATACCCTGTGCCGTGGAAGGTCTGACGAAATATATGGAGTTGTATATCATCTTAGAATTTCTTTGAGATGCAACATTTTCATTAGAGCTAGATTCCTATGTACTTGGGTGTGTTAAGAATCTAGCTCAGTTGAATCACACTTGCAGTAGGTCATATGGTAGTTTGTTGAATATTTGACTGACTGTAGTACAATACAATACCATTTCTGTTCACTTGTATTTGCACACATTTACAAACTCCTACATCTTAGTAATCTTGATATATGTCTGTGGTGTTCAGGGATCCGTGAGACCGATGGACTCGAGCTTAGCTATGAGGCTGCCTCCTGCTAGTCCTTTCGACAACTTCCTGAAAGCAGCCGGTTGTTAATGAAAGATGAACAGCGCAGCGCATCTGTGTTTCTGTCCTTAGGATGTTAATAGTGAGTAGGTTGTGGTAACCCGTGGGTTGTTATGGCATTTGATTATTTGCTGATTGTCAGCCCAGTTAACTAATGCCCCTTCAGGGCTTAGTATATTTATTGTGTTGTGTTAATGATCGAGCAGATGGTAAGAGTGCCCTAGCGTTCAAAATATTTCGCTTGCAAGGAAAGTTTACAGATTGCTACTGGTCTGACTTTGACTTAATCTTGACCGAAATACTTACGATGTTTTGGAGGAAACTATTGCTTTCTAAGCCTCAATCCGGTTTCCATAATTGGAGTTGCATTGATAATCGATTGGAATTGCAATTCTAGATTAGAATTTAAAATTTTTATGATAAACTACTGAAAATTCTGTTGAAATTTGAAAGCTTGTTACCATTATTTCGATTATCAGAATTTTGTTGATGCTTAAAATTGGTTGAAGAATTACAGCTTGCAACTGTTTTTGATTGAAAGTTGGAACTGGTAGTTCTATCTCTATAGGCTGGACTGTCTTTCGGAAGTTGCATTCTTTATCTGTAAAAGCAAAGACGAGAGAAATTTGAATTGAAGATTAAAAATTGGGAGAGTTGGAGATGAAATACAAGGAAAGGTACAGCGGAAATGAAAAGGGGGAGAAAATATTGTTTAAAAAGATTGGCAAGATGCATTCTCTATACTCTGTAAGGGTAGAAGGTATGAATTGCCTCCAAGGGTAAAAAAGTATAAATTTCCTTTTAATGTTTCTTAAAAAATTTAATGAAGTACTTACCTTTAATCATGTTAAATTTTAACATTTTTAAAAGGCACTGATAATAATTTAACCCTTAAAAAAATTAAAATTTTTGCAACAATTACATAGGAACACATAAACCTATAAGAAAAAGGTTTTGGAGAAGTGCCAATGGCAGCCAAGGTCTTAGTTTTCTATTTTTCATGCAAAAGCCTTTAACATCATTGATCCCGTCATAAACTAAGTTATACCATTTTCAAGGTGAGCCTTGGAGTTCAATATGACAGAAGTCTAAGTCTTGTATAGTAGTTTTGTTAGTTTTTACTTTACACTCAATTCGTTGATTGCAATTTATGTATGATAATGTTCCGT
>JAOQMP010000009.1:22252190-22264324 GCA_027563575.1 Erythroxylum pedicellare | reverse complement strand
CCTAGTTAGGCCTTTTTGTATTGGATTTCTTTTGGAGTGATGTATAAACAGTGAACTATGACAGATATGTAAATTTCCAATTTTGATGAAATGAAATGAGGAAAGTTTATGGTTTCAAAAGGTAGTGATTTTTATATTGATGCATGATTATTAAGATGCCATGTGAAGTATTGTAGTGATTTTTCGTAGCTCACCCTTATCGTAGAATATGTATCGGAATGACCTACGAGCATCCCGATGTATACCCTGCGGTAAGGGGGCGCTACAACTACTCTTCAACTTTAACATTTTCACTTAGATTAAAGCCAATGGAGAAAATTTATTTATGCTCACTTATATACGTAACTTTTTATATTTATTTATCTATAGTTTTTAGTTGGATACTAAAATATTTAGAAAGAATTCAATTTTAACTGATGATATGCCTAAATTATATAAAAAATATTATAATACAAATTAAGTATCTAGTATTATAATTATTAGAACAAATTAGAATAGTTACCAATGCTCATAAGTGTTAGCCTAAACTCACTAAATTAAAAAAAAAACCATATTTATAGTTTTCATATTGATTAATCTTCTTTTGTTGATAAAATTTTCCTAGAATTGTTTTAATTTAAGCTAATTACAATAAAATCGATAAGCATAATGAATAGGGTCTGTTAATCATTTAGTTCCCTTCCTACACTTGATTTGTATATTATCCCCAATATATGAAATCTAAAGAATGAAAAATAAACATTAAAGACAATAAATTGAAGGGCAGGTAATAAAATGGTATAAGACACTTCTCTAGCTTTTAGTTTTTATCCAGTTATCCAAGATATTCTTAATCATCATCTAACATTACTTTTATTTTGTAAGAAAATATAACTAATGATAAATAAAAATGATAAAAACACCATTGGATATTAACATTAAATTAAGATAAAAGTATTAAACACTAATAAGATAAAAATAAAACAAAAAGTTAGGATATACAAAGTAAAAATACAATGTTAAAATTTACATGCGGCTTGATCCATAATAGGCTCATCATCATAATCAATCTCCTCCTCAACTATTGTGGAGGATTAGGCAAGCTGCTCAGAGTAACCTATATAATGAAAGTAAGTAAATAGTTGTTGCTCCATCAATTTCAATTATCATCCATACTTCTTCAATTTCCTCTACATCCTTTAAAGTATGAGGTCTATCTTTGTTCAATCTTCATATTAAGAATGGTCCTATCAATCCACTACTATAATAGTTGTCATGTTATGGGCTAGACCTTTCTAAAAATAAAACAACTAGTAGATGCTACCTCAAGCCATAAAACACTCAATTTTGTAAATGCCTATTCAATTTATATCCAGCTAAAGATGAATAAAGTAGATAAAGAAAGAACATCCTTCATCACCCACAAGGGCATCTATTCTTACAACGTTATACCATTTAATGTAGGGGTTATTTACTAAAGGATAATAAGCCTTTTTTTAAAGGCAATCAAAGAAGAATATAAAATGTACATAAACAATATGACAATGAAAATAAGAGAAGGGGTGAGAATATATCATACTTGAGAGAATGTATGATACACTTTGAAAATATAAAATGAAAATTAACCTTATAAATTGCATAAAAGCTGAAAAGTTACTTTTATAGTATCATATATGGGTATATAAGTCAAATGAGTAGAAAAAACATACAAATATGAATATGGAAGTTCTAAAATAATCAATGATGTATAAAAATTAATAAGTAGGATAGCAAGTGTTTCTAGATTTCTATCTAGATTTACATATTGCTACTTGCATAAACCTAAAGAGTTCAAATGGACAAAAGAGTATCATCAAGCCTTTGATCAATTAAAGAATTTTTTAGAAAACAAACCACTTTTTTTGACACCGCTTCTAACCTTAAAACTTAAGACTATTAAATTTATATTAGACTTTAGGTTAATAAGGTATATGATATAAGGATCGCAAAGGGTTAAGTTTAAAATCACAAAGTTTTTCCTAGCCTAAAGCAATTTTGGTTGGCGCTTTCAAGCTTAAGTTTAACCTAAAATGGATGTAACAGTTACTTGCTATCGACCATAAGTACTTCCATATTATACTAGATAAGGTTCAAAAATGGAATAACATGTTTATCTCGGGCTAGTTTATCATCCTTAATATGAGATAAAGGAACAAATTTGGTTACAAAAGAGAAATCTTTAAGTATTGAAAAAGCAACATACAGGCTAAACTCAAGGTCATCCTTCATTAATAAATAATAGAGAATATCATCTCTCCAAATAAGAGCAAACAATGTTATGACTCTAAAAGGTGTGTTTATGAAGAATAAGAAGAATCAAAGTTATAAGATAAAGAGGCGAATCAATAATATGATCCTAGATAAGAAAGACTATACCTCTCCTATAATTGAATACATCCAAAATGACAAGCTCCTTAAACATTCAAGAGAGGTTAAGATAAGCATATAGTAAGCTGCCAAATATGTCATTATTGAGGGACAACATTATGCACTCCTACACGTTACCCTATTTAAAATACATACCTTAAAAACAAACATGGAAAATCCTTGCAATAGATCAAAAAAGAGCATTTGGAGCTGATAAAAAAGGACCATCTATGGTATATGGAATTTTAAGGTAAGGATATTATTGGATTATAGTTTATAATAAAACCAAAATTCTACCCAAAAAAAGTGTGACAAGTATCAAAGGCATTATAAAACATACCTTTTGCCTATTTTGATTCCTACCTTATATTAAATGTGATTCCTTTTACATGGGATAGACATTATAAATAATTTCCATTTTTAATGAGAAAATTGAATGCCTAGCAAAGCTACTTACCAATGTGATATGCAAGTCAATGAATAACTTCTTGAAAAAGAATATCCTTTGCAAATATAAAATTCCTTTTAGTAATTATGATAGATAACGATACTTAATTTGATAACAAGGCCTTTAAAGAATTATGTGATGACTTAGAAATAAAACATCGCTTTGCTTTGGCAGCATATCCATAGGTCAATGAACAGCTTGGGGTGACAAACAAGATTATATTGCAAGGATTGAAAGTTAAGGTTAATGACACTAAAGGTAAATGGAGTTATATAACATACTATAGTCATATCAAACAACTTCAAGAACACCTACAAAAGAAATATCCGTTAGCCTCACCTTCAAAGTAGATACCTTATTACCTATAGAGTTAAGATTACAAAGTCCACAGATGAAAATATGCCATCCATATAGTAATAACGAGTAATAAAGGGTTAAAAAGTTAGACTCTCGAATGGTAAGACACCAAAACCTCAAATATGGTGAATTAATCTTATTAAAGATGAAATTCCATTAAAGATGTAATTTTCGAGGAAAGCACTCTGAATTGATCTAAACCCTACCACCTCAAAGAAATGATCAAACTAGGAAGCTACAAACTTGAAAGGTTGGACACTTTATAAAATACATTTAAGATTTTGGAATGTAACACACTTAAAATAATATTTTCCATTAGAAAATATATTTTAAACTCTCATGTACTTTACGTATTACACATTTATGCTATTTTCAATTAATAAAAATTTTAACCAATTTGGCCGATTCAACTATAAAAACCTTCAACTAGCTATCTTTCCAATTCGATTTAATTTAACAGTTTTTGTCGTTAAAAACATAACAATTTAATAGTTAATCTTTTTACTTTCATAAATTAATCAGGCTTTATAAATTAAAATAAACTAATTAATTTTTATTTAATAGTCTCCCTTTTTAATTAAAATTTAAATTATTCAATGGATAAGGACAATCTCTTTTAATCATATATCAAATTCTTCAATTTTATTCAATTTTACCTAATTTTGAAATGGTCTAATAATAGTTCAATATTTTAAACCTTAAGCCTCTTGTTTTACAAGTTTAACTTTTGATCTAATTTTTAAAACTTTAATTATTTTAATAAAATGGTTTATATTTGGATTTAAAAAACTCTTAGCTTCAAGAGTTAAAACATATAAGTTAAAATAATTTAAGTCTAGGACAATCATAAAAAATAAAAATTATAGATCAAAAGACTCCAAGTCAATAAGAAATCCAATATCTTACAACTATGAAAACTAAAACTTATAAACCAAAAGACCTTAGGCCTACGAGAAATCCACCAGCTCCTTAGTATAACAATGTCATCTATAAGTCAAAAGACCTTAGGTCAAACAAAAGCTTTTAAAGTTAAAAAGTAAATGCAAGATGAAGAAGCTTAGGATAAATCCTTCAAAGAGATATGACAAATTCCAAATTTTAAATTTGAAACGCATAAAAAAGCTTAAACTTTATAATCATATTATATTTGCTTAGAAAATTTTCCAAATTATGTTGGCAAGGTATGATCGAGCTAGACTTTATAAACCTGCTATATTTACTCTTTAAATTTTTAAAACATGTTGACAAAGTATGAATGTGCCTATACTCAATAGATAATTGATATTTATTTAGAAATTTGCTCAAATTATATTGTCAAGGCATGATAGAGCCTAGCTCAAGAAACTTTTCATATTTGCTTTAAAAAACCCAAGTTCTTTTGAGAATGCATGGTTGAGGCTAAACTCAACAAAATTTGCATATTTAGTTAGAAAAATTCAAAATTATATTAAAAATCCATGATCAAGACCTAAACACAATAAGCTTGTTATACTTACTTGAAAATTTCTCAAATCATATTGACAAGACATAATCAAGCTTAGACTTAATGGAGTTGTCATATTTACTTAGAAAAAGTTTAAAATTATGTTTATAAGGCATAATCAAGGCTAGACTCGACCGATGTGTCATACTTAGAAAATTTTCTAAATTATGTTGACGAGGTATGATCAAGCTTGGGCTTGACGGATTGATTATATTCACTCGAAAAAAGTTCATATTATATTAACATGGTATGATTAAATAAACATGACATATCTGTATATTTATTTAGGAAAAAATTATATGTTTAGATCAAGCCTTCCATATCGAATACGATTTTTATAGTGCTCAAACATAATATAATTGAAACTATAAAAATTTAGGCCTTAAAGTTCCTAAATCGTCTTTACATAATACACACCTATAATTATAAAAAATAAAATATAATTAAATGGAAATGGGGTACCACCAAAAGCTATCGTGTGGTTACCAAAAATAGGCGTTAAAGGAAATGATTAAAAATTGAATCGATCTTGCTGGTTCAACCGTAAAAACCTTGAACCAACGAACTTTGCAGTTTGGTTTTTAACTTTTTAATTCGATTTACTTTAATAACTTTTGTTGTTAAAAACTTATCAGTTTATTAATTAATATGTCAGTTTTAGTAAATTGATCCAGCTTTATGAACCAAAATAAACTAACTAATTTTTATTTAACAATCTCCTTTTTCAATTAAACTTTAAATTCTTTAATGAGTAAAGATAGTCTCCTTCAATCCTATTTCAAATTCTTCAATTTTATTCAATCTTTAACTAGTTTTATGACGATCTAATACTAGTTGAACCTTTTAAACCTTAAACTTCTTATCTTACTTGTTTAACTTTAGGTCTAGTTTTTAAAACGTCGATCAAAGGTCCCTCACTTGTAGTCTCAGTGACTTAACTTCACCATCAATTCTATATAACTAATTGGACTCCTAAATTTAAGTCAGCACAGGCTTGACAAAAACATAGAAAGTGTTTAGATCTACAAAAGATACGGTACTTTTTTGTGCAAGCTTTTGACAGACCATAAACCATATCATTATCATGGTAATTAAATTATCATAATTCCATGTTTTAGAAAACTTGATACTTATGGTAATACGAATAATCTAAAACTTATATTTATTATCCCTCAAGATTTTAATTATACTCCTTGATTGGTTATTTGTAGCCCTTACTTTTTTCAAATTTTGCCCATGTCTCTTTTTTCTTAAGCTCGTTGAGATACTTAAAGAGTTATTCCCTAGCAAGCTTATATTTTTAGCAGAAGACATCTAGATCTTGGCAGCCTTTTAGGAAAGCACTACTCTGTATTTATGGCAACCCTACTCAAATCTCTAAAGTTGTTCTTATAGCTTATGAATAAGTAAGAAGCAACTTAAACATAAAAGAAAAAATAATATGCTTGTCAAAAATGATGAAAAAAAGGAAAAAGAAAGAATATAAAAGTTATTATAGCCATATACATCTTGGAGTAGGTAAAGATGACCTTCATATTTATGTGGATAGAAAAAATATTTTTCAAATAAGAAAAATATGCTCGAGAAGGCAATAAGAAATGGGTGGAAATTATAGGAGTAAACTTCATAATAATGACTTCATCCTATGAGTCACTTTTAGGTTGTTTTTCTCTTTGAAAGATGAAATTACAGGCCTTTCTCCTTACTTTTTTCTTTTGAAAATTTATGAATTAAATTAATCCATGAAAGCCAATATCAAGTTTTACATAAACCAGCCCATCATTATGAATGGGATACAAAACAACTAGGAAAATATTACATCATGAAATAGTCTTCAAACTGCCAAAAAAGCCATTAATTCCATATTGAGATAAGATTGAAACAACTAGGAAAAAATTACATTATGAAATAGTCTTAAAACTATCAAGAAAGCCATTAATTCCATATTGAGATCAGATTGGAATCAATCTGCATTTTGTCTCCAAATGTGACAATGTGTAACTTGATTGCATCAAGAGTCTCTCTGAATAACCTTGAATGTTGTTTCTCTTTAACCTTAAAATTCCCATATTTCTTTCATCCCAAATAACTTATACTAGATAAGATAAAGTAATAAAGAAGCACCACTGTTTTATTTCATAGTGCATGTTTAAAGCTAAGCAACAAGTTACAATCTGATCCCATTCTTCTATGGATTTTCTAACAAGCATCTTCTTGGAATGTCCTTCCACAAAGATTGAGTGAATTGACATTTAAAGAATAAATGATTTATGCTTTCTTGCTGCTTATATAATACAAATATATTTGAAATAACCAGATACCTATTCAATCTATCAATTGTAGGCAATTTGTTCTTGATAGCTCTCTGCATAGTGACTAAAGCTCTAAGCAATATATACTTCCACCAAACTAGTTTATGTCATGGTACCATGTTTCCTTGTTCTTGAAAGAGTAAAATTGGTGAATTTACCATGCTTAGACAAAGTCCACTAGTTAAGATCTATCTTATATTCCTTCATTTCAATGTTGTTGATCTGATTATGAAAACTATAGTCTTGAATTCTCAATAGAATTTCAATCTTATGTGGAAAAGCACATGCAATATATTGATCTTCACTAATAATGTTTCTGATTGAATTAAGCTCACTAGCATCTTGACAAACTCTAGTAGTTAACCATCTGTCTTACCAAAAGAATGTAATGACCCCATTTCCTATCAATCTGATTATATATGGCCTAAATTTACTTTACAATTTTAAGATTATTTTTATTGTAAGAAGCATTTTCATGTATATTGATCTTCCATAAACTTCTCCCTTTGATGTAATAAGCATTTATCCACTTAACCCATAAAGATTGCTTACTTTCAATGATCATCCACAACTTTTTAGTATGCTTAACAAAGTTACAGATTTTAAAAGGGATCACATTTAAACACCATGCTTTTCAAGGAATATACCTCAAACCATTTAATAAGAGTGGAGTGTTTTCTTATTTTGTTTCTAGACCACAGAAACTTTTTGAGATACCTATTAATTGTCTTGATAACACCACTAGGAAGAGACATGTGAGCTACCCATTGTAGGCTAATAGCGTTGAGTTCAAAAGAAATGAGTTGAGCTCTCCCAGCTAAGGACAAAGCCTTCATACGCAACCTGAGATCTTTGCCTATATCTTGTCAATAAGAATTTTGTGATCTCCATAAGTAAAATTATAAGCAAAAATGGGAATCCCCCGTGGTGTGAGTGAGCATTTTGTTGATATTCATGATTTTCATTAAATAAAACAAGGTTAGCTAAAAATTTGTATGGATTATAAGAAAAATGAAATGAGAGAGAAAATTGTAGGGATGTTATCTCTACAATACACTCTTAACTGGATTAAACTCACTTTGCATAAGAGTGTCTTTTGGAGAAGAAGAACGTAGATTTGGCTTAGTAGTCTTTAAGAAAGAAACCTTAATTACGTTATGTTATCTTTAAGCCACTGGACAAACCTATCATCTAAATCCCTCTAAATAATTTTAAAGCTTTATCATGTTCGTTGTTCGTATATGTCATTGATTGATCTTTATTCTACGTTCATAAGGTATATGGGTAGTCCATCTCTATAGTCTTCCAAATCACTTGGCCAAAAGACCAACTACTAATTCAACTTCTTGATGATTTTAATGAAGAAAGCATCTAATGTCTAACGAAGGTAGAGGTCGCTAAATGGGGAATAAGGGTTCTTATTATCATGTATCGGCATCATATCAATAGAAATGGTTATAAAGCTAGGAATCTCAAGTCTACAATGTTCTTTTTCTTTTTAACTTGCCACTTGCTTTCACAACCTCTGTAGTTTTGTTTTTCTAGATTATCTAGTACGATGTTACCCTAATTATCTAAATAACATAACTAACTTAGTTGAAACATTGCAGATTTCAATAACAATATCTTTGGGTTTTTCAATCACATCATTAATAGAATATAATTCCTTATGGTGAAAACTGTCATCAATCACAAAACAATCATATCAAATCATCAAGAGTACTTAGATCTATTGCAAAAGCATACCTAGATCTATGAGAATAATGTGATTCTTAAGTCTTACGGTTATCCGTCTTTGAAGTCAGTATGTACGTCTGTTTTCTTTCAAGAAACGTCTCTTCTCTGACTAATGGGATATCAAAAAAGACAATTGGTCTTATTTCTATTTTAGCCCATCATAAAATAGAAATCAGACTATTGGGTCTCTACACATTAAAGTCCATACTTTATTAGATATCAAATAGCCCAAAGCCTTTAACCTTAATAGATCACTTTAACCGGGCTTAACTTTATGATAGCTCATAATATACAATTAATTCATATATACATATGTGTGTGTGTGTGTGTGTATATGTACCCACACGTTGGATTAAATCCAACAATCTCCCACTTGGTTCATATATATATATAATTCCTTTAATTGTATATCATGTCATAACCTTATGAGTCTCAAAATTTGCTATCACTACCAAATACATCTTTAATCAATCTTGTTCATCAATTATAATAACATAGGATCAAAGCGATTTTCATTATACGCATATCATAACTAAACCCATTAATGGTCACTTATGCTAATATAATTGAACAATATAGATCAAGCATGGATGTGTAGCAAATTACATGTAATTTGATCTTAACATGCCTACTTCCAACTAGTCCAAATTTTTTATTCCTTAATGAGATCAACCAAATAAACTTTAAGGTTCAAATAAATCATAAAAGTGTCTATAACTGAAAATCATTCGAAATAACAAACTCACACTAAAATGACATATCTTCAATAGATGCAACACCCATATGAGTGGCATGCTCATGAAAGACCTTGGGTGGTAATCCTTTAGTGAGCGAATCCGTAACCATAGAGTTTCTCCCAATATATTCAATAGATATTTGACCATCTTGAGCTCTTTCTTTGATAACTAGGAACTTAAGGTCTATGTTTTGACTTCGTTGAGCTCCTATTGTTGTTAGAGTATAGCACTGCTAAATTATTGTCACAAAATAACTTTAGTGGTCTTTCAATACCATCTACAACGTGTAACCCAATGAAAAAATTTCGCAGTCATATTCCATGATTAGATGCCTCATAACATGTTATAAACTCCACTACCATAGTGGAAGAAGCTATAAGTATCTACTTGGCACTCTTCTAGAAGATAGCTCCTCCAACTAGTAGGCAAATATAGCCTGAAGTGGATCTTAGACTATCTTGGCATCTAACAAAATCAGAATCAAAATACCCAATGATCTCTAGCTTATCTGACTTCTTGTATGTTAGCATGTAATCTTTTGTTCTCTGCAAGTACCGTATAACTCATTTGGCTGCTCTCCAATGATCCATTCTAGGATTGCTTAACTATCTACCCAGCATTCCAACAATATATGCAATATCTTGACGCGTACATACTTGAGCATACATTAGACTCCCTACTGCTGAAGCATAAGGAATCTTCTGCATTTCTTTATATTCAAACTCATTCTTAGGGCATTAGTTGAGACTAAACTTGTCTCCCTTAACAACAGGGGTGTCACCTGGTTTATAATCTTAAATGTCAAACCTCTTTAGAATTTTCTTGATAAAGCTCTTTTGTGATAACCCAAGTATACCTCGAGAGTTATCTCGATGTGTTTGTATCCTTAATACAAAAGAGGCATCATACAATAAGCCTATATCATTGCTGGCAAGTAGCATGCCATCGACATATAAAACCAGAAAAATAAACTTTCTCCCACTGAGCTTGTGGTATATACAATCATCAATTGCATCCATTTCAAAACCAAACGAAAGAGCAACTTGATGAAATGTGTAACACCATTGACGGGAAGCTTGCTTGAGCCCATAGATGGATTTCTTCGATTTGTAAACCATTTGCCTTGGGTCTCCTAACACAAAATTTTCTAGTTGTACCATATAAATTGTCTCATCAAGGTCACCATTGAGAAACGCAGTTTTTACATCCATCTAATGCAACTCAAGGGTGAAATGTGCCCCAAGTGTCATCATAGTTCTAAAAGAGTCTTTCGATGAAACTCGAGAGAAAGTCTCTTTATAATCAATGCCTTTTTTTTTGTAAAGCCCTTGACAACTAGAAGAGCCTTATATCTTTCTACATTGCCCTTCGAATCCCTCTTAGTTTTAAATATCCATTTACAACCGATGGGTTTCACACCTTTAGGCAATGAGATAAGATCCTAAATGTCATTGTCTTTTATAGACTTTATCTCCTCATTCATGGAATCAATCCACTTTTGAGAGTTAGAACTTTGCATAGCCTGATAGAAGTTGATTGGATCATAATCCACAACGGCAATGTCAACCTCATGTTCTTGGAGAAATATGATGTAATCATTTGGAATCTCACTTCTCCTTTCTATAGTGGATCTCCTTAACAACATTAGTTCTTGAGGTTGATGAGATTGTTCTTCTGGAATAATTTCTGTAATCTAAACAAGGAGTTCCTTAACATTGTCTTGTTGCTCTGGATTTGTTACTTTGACAATATTAGGAATAAAAGCCATATCATTGTCTACAACAACCAGAGGAATATTATTCCTCTTTAAAGACAATGTCTCTCACCTTATCTCCCCTCTCAAACTCAACATCCTCAAAGAATCGGGCATTTCCCATCTCAAAAATTAACTTTACAGTGTGATCATAAAACTTGTAACCCCTAGATCTTTTGGAGTATCCAACAAAATAGCAACTAACAGTTCTAAAATCCAGATTCTTTTCATTTGGCTTATATGGCCTTGCTTCGGCTGGACAATCTCAAATGTATAATTGGTATTAGAGCCTCTTTCATGTTAGATTATTGAGAATTTTTTAATTATTTATCTTTCATATAAATAGAATATTTTTGTTTTTTTAGATCTAATTATTCCAATATATATATATGGTTTTAACTCTTTGATTATGATTCGGTTAAATCCTTTTGCAGTCTTATGACTAAAAAAAAAACTTATTGTGCGTGGACGATTCGTTGGTTTGAAATTGTTATTTTCAGGTTGTTTTTCCAAAAGCCTTTATTCATCCACCGAAATAGATGACAATAAGCTGTGTTATTTGATATTTATCCAATAAACGTTCCTTTTTTAATAAAAGCCTTTAACAGTGGCCTCCAAATGTTCCTTTTATGTTTTAATAAAAGCCTTTTACCCATTGGATAACAATTTAATTGGATAAAGACGAGAATGGTTTTATTCTTTAAGCTGCCAATTACAGAAACAATTTTTAAAGATTTGTACATTCAACTTGCTTTTGGATTTGGACGGAGACAGAAACGATTTTACAGCTCTATATTCAAGATTTGCAACCAATTTTTTATTATAAATTACAATTTCTATTCCTATGGAATCAGCGTAAAACCTATTTTATAAACAAAAGGAATATTTTGTTAGTTATTTCTACAAGTTTTATATTCGGTTC
>JAOQMP010000009.1:22220079-22230441 GCA_027563575.1 Erythroxylum pedicellare | reverse complement strand
TGTTGTTACTATTATATTATTAGAACTAGTAGAATTAGTAGAACTATACTATGCCCACCGAATAAAATATCACACATTTGCGGTGAAAGGATAAAAATATCTTACAAAGAATATGTTTCCATGAAATAGAAAAAGATAGGTGGAGAAGGGTATTGCCTATTCCTCAAATTTACTGAATGTGTATTCTGTAAAATTAGCTATTCTCAACTTATTTTTAACCAAACGTAAGCTTAACAAATAAAATAGGAATACAAACGGAATAAAATGGCTATTCCGTCAAAGCAAACAAGTCGTTCCTATTCACTAGTATTCAAACTCTATTTCCTTAAGAATAAAGGTTCCCTTGGATATACAAAGTGCCCTTCTCCAATAGCGATTTCATTCCTTCCTTTGAATTAAACTTAAACAGGAATTTGTTCGAGCTAGCAACTAAAGTATCATTTAACCCCAAAGCTAGCCGTGCTTTTGAAAGGGCCCTCTGAACTACTGTATATGCAGGACGCTTACCAATGAAGAAATCAATCAGTGCAAATCTGAATTGGATTGTCGCTAGTTCCAGCAGAGGGATGACAAATATCTACTCTCCTTGACTTCTGAACGATAGTATGCCAATGCCTTGGCATCATTGGACTCCTCAACCAAATCTGAGACCACAGATTTCCATGTTTTGTGCTGATGACTTTCTTCCAAAGTTTTTAGGCAGTCGAGTACTTGGGAGATTGAGGAAGGTTCTGTTGATTGGGTAGCCAAAGGTGTTGTCAAGGAGGGTGGCAACTGCATTTGGGTCGCGACTATTGGGAGCTTTGAAAAGGGGGTGGAGTTTTTAAGGCTTGGGTTTGTGTTTGCTCTTGGGACAGATTAGGGTTAGTCGAATGGGGCGAATGAAAAGGTCTAGGTGCAGTGCAGGAGATAAGGCCAGAGGCATCCAAGAAGAAGGAGAAGAAGAAGAGGCCATGGGAAGAAGAAGAAGAGGGGAGTAGTTACCGGCGGTCAACCAAGTTACGAGGTCTCAACGCTTCTCTCTCATCTCTCAAGTGTTACCGACTTCTTGAAAACAATGTTATTTACCTGACCCATTTTCACACTTAAGTGAGGTTGTATCATCTCCTAAGATCAGTACATTAAATTAGAGGCGGTTAGCTCATGAACTTGCTGAGTTGATTCTCATACTATATATTTCGCCAAAATCTATAGGTCATGGATGATCTTCTCCGTTACGAACCTGGATTAAACCAGGGTTTAAGAATTTTTCTTTGATACTATCTCCACCTCGCCACGTTCTTCAGATATAAGGGGCAAATACAGGATCTTGGCCCTATTAGGTTGGGAGTTCATGGAATGGACCGAGATATGAAGGCAAAGGAAATTTGTTCAAGCGGAGTGTTAATCCAAGACTGTTCCGGGCATGTTATTCTCAAAGCAGGATTTGTTCTACCAGTTTAGTTACGTGCATGTCTGGTGAAACTTGAAAATTCTAGAAAAGAAAATTCCATAAGACTTGACAGCAACAAGTGGAGTTAGCTTCTCAGACCTAATACAAAATAAGAAGTGATTTTCAGTACCATGTTTGGAGCAGGTATGGAAAGCTAAGATACAAAGACCAAACTCGCAACCAATCAACTTTGTGGTACAGCCTCCACGAACTGCTTTTTCATTTGAGTAGAATGCCGATGCTAAATATTCATCTTTTCCATGTCTAAGGACAAGTCCTCTGGTACAAATTCTTCTTTTAATCTACACAAAACCCAATCATCCAGCTGAAGAGAACAGACAACGTAGTAATCAGAATCATATGCTGATACTGGCCTTGCAAGTCAGTAATGTTTCAATTTTGGATCATTTCATCATGTTTTGCCAAATTGTATTGATATTACAGAATCTCTAGCTTATTTTTCAATACCTGACTACATTTAGGATGAGCATAGACGATATAATAGTATAATACGTTTTAAGCATTTGGTTAGTGAACTAATTATTAAAAGTGAGGAAGAAGCAATTTGTTTTTCACCTTCCCTTCCAAATGATTGCACGTGACTAAGCAATAATGGTGCAGCAATCTGTATTCGATCATATGCCAGCTCGTTTTGCGTCCATTTCTTAATTCCCCTTCACAGAAGCGTAGCTTTTGCTTTACTCCTACAACCCCGAAGTTGCCTAAGATTTTACCATCTGAATACTCGAATGCTTCCCAATAGCCATTTCTTACTAGGTAAACCGGAAGCCATCTAGATCCATAGTGGCAATTCCTGGGTGTCAACACAAACCGTTCCTTCACTCCACTTACATTTGCTTCGCCTAAAATAAGAGTCAAAAATTCATTATTCCAACCCAGCAAGAACTTCTAAACCGATAACTTTATATGTGAACATTAGTCTGGTGAGGAGACCATAGTATGACAAAATTTTAAGAGAAACAAACCTGAGAAGAATTCTTTGGGATGATAATCTCGTATATCTGCCACTATTAAATTTTCTATAAGAACTGGTTGACTTGTAAATTTGTTGTTGAGTTGATTTATTATGTACTGATCAAAATCGTGGTTGTCAGTCATCCCCAAAGCTCTAAACCAAGCTTATGATGCAAAAGTTAAATAAGTCCCGTTGGTTTTCTGTAGAAACGAAAACTCAAAGATCTGGCATAACAACGATCGTGCGGTTATGAAGTTTAATAAGTTCAATATATAAGGTCATTGGAAAGACAGGATATTCAGAAAGAAGCAGATATTATGAGGTATTCAACCCCTACAGACAACGCTAGGCTGCTTGCTAATACATATTCAATGCTGCTACTCTACAGCAAGTTCCAGATCTCCTCAGCCATAACAATGCTGAGATTTCAGTGCCTTTGGACGATGTTCACTAAGATTCTTTTGTGAAACGAAAGACACACTCCAACTGTTGCAGCTAAAAATGCCTGGAAAATGGGATTTCGACCCAACCCCAGGCTTTAACAACACAATCACTCCTAAACCTGTACTCAGTAAACTGCGAATCAATGAGTAATTTCATCAAACGATTGAGCAGCAATCCTATCTCAATTTTAACAAACACAAGAAGTAATGCATGTCTTGATACTAACCATTGATTCCCACTTATCATTTTCAAGTGAACTTTTTATCAAACAGGAAATCTGCATGTATTATCTAATGAACTTTCAAAAATCCGAAAAGACCCTGAGTAAAGACCAAATGTTTAACATCTCAAGAAGATAAACTTGGAGTAATATCCTGATTTTTCAGGAGACGAAGAAAGACTTGGCTTACCTTGGCAAAGGACAGTCTAGAAGTGAAATTAATTGAAATCCTAAATTCTCAGAACCCTGATGCTAATGAAAGATACCGATTGCATTAGCAGGGATTCACCATTGAACTACCCACAACCCAAACCGATTCATAAAGAATAAACCGAACAAAACAAGAAGTTTGTAACCCGATGGGGAAAATACCGTCTTCTGTCAACCACAATTTGTCCTGAATTGAGAAGAGCAAAATGATTACTTGTTTTTGTCGATAAACAAGCTGATCAATTTAAGCATACGGGACGATTTAAACAAGCTCCTTGTGTATATATCTCTCTGCTTCTTTTTTAGTGTGAACTGTCAAACAAACTAAATATCTGCGAAATTATTTAATCACTCAACAAAAGATGTTACTATTTATATTAATTTTATTTGAGCATTTTGTCACAAGTTTTTTCAACAGACTGCAGCCCCTTTAACCATATTGTATTTAATTTAGAATAAATTTGATTTTCTTATCCTTAAATTTTACAAAAATTGTAATTGATAAATATTCAAAAGGAATTTAAAATTTTGAGTTTTTCCCTTTGCGCAAAATATTAATTACAGTAGTTATAATAAAAGTATGAAATAGTAAAAATGAGGTTTAAAAAGTCAATGTAATAATAAACTAATATAAAATATTTGATCCAAAGATAATAAAAATTTATTATTTGGTCTATAAGACTTTCTTAGAAAATATGAAATGCATGTATCTTATGTGACACATTTAATATAATCACATATATCTAATGATTTATTGACCTGAATTTAAAAATAGAGTGTGACAATTAATAATAATATCTTTATGATTTAAAATGTAATATTGTTTCGTTTGTAGGTCTTAATTTATCTAAACTTTATACTAAACTATAATAGAGAAATTTGTTTTCTCTCACTAGATGTTAAACTACATAAGAGAAAACCTATATAGGATTAAACACTTACGTCGTCCTATGTCTCATAAATCCATAGACTTCTCAAAACATCTCTATATATCATGGAGACGTATGATCAATTTTAATATGTATATATGCTCAATGACCATTCAAATGCTTAAGATCAATAAAAATTTTAAGGCTTTCACCTATATTGTGGTAATGTACGATAAACTAGATGCCTAAAAACGATATGTTGATCAACAATATATGTGTGAAAACTATATGAAATTAGAATTGTATTAAAAGCAAAATACAATGATCTATAACTAATATTGTCCAAGCACTTTAACAAATATATATTGTATACATGTCTCTAAAAAATAGCTTGGCAAAGTCCTTAAGTCAATGAATAAGCCAACATATACTTAATGAAAATATGCTCCACTAGGATGTCACCTTTTTGCACCAATTCCTTTATGGTTAAATACTTGTCCTATAAATACTTAGACCTTGTGACATTCTTATTGTTGTTAAATAAAATAGTACAAAGATTATCATAATATAATAAAATGGGTCTGAATCAACCATAAATAGCTCAAGAATTAAGTTTCTAAGCTAAATGGCTTGTAAAGCAGTCTTATAGCATGCCACAAACTCTACATGTATAATTGAGGAAGTCATTAATATTTGTTTAACACTTTTTCATAAGATAGTACCATCAACTAACAAAATTTTATCCTGATGTAGACTTTTGATCATCCAAACACATAGTAAAGTCTGAATGAGTATAACCATTAAGGTCTTAACTATCAACTTTTTTAATGTCAACATATAATCCTTAGTTCTTTTAAAGTATCTTAAAACTTGTTTTACTGCATTCTAGTGGTTTACACTTAGTAGTCCAACAAAAATGTAATATCTTGTTTAATGCATATTTGAGCATATATTAGGCTGCTTACCATACTATAATAAGGGACATTCTTTATGGTCTCTCTTTCAATATCATTCTTTAGACACTGTGCCAAAACTGAACTCTCTCCATGAAAGATAGGTGTCATAATAGGTTTACAATTAATCATATTAAATATTTGGAACATATGCTCAATTTATGAACTTTGTGCACATGTCCTATTAAATTTGAATGCCTAGGAAGAAAGATGCCTCACAAGGTCCTTCATATTAAAATCATGGCCAAAAGATATTTAACCTCATGAAAAATGCTCAATTCATTTAATGCAAGTAAGATATTATCTACATATAAAATTAGAAAAAATAACCTTAATCTCATTTGCCTTGTAAGATAACCATTTTTTAACTTTTTTTTTTAATCCAAATGAAGTAACAACCTTATCAAATTTCACATACCATTTCCTAAAAGCTTGTTTTAAATTATGTTTATATTTTCTCAATTTATAGACCATACAAGTCTTATCCTAATCATGTAACCCTTCAAGGTGCTTTATATAAACCTACTTATAAAAGTCTCCAACTAGGATTTCAAACTGCTCTATATAGACCTCCTCATAAAAATCTGCATTTAAGATAATGGTCTTCACATCCATCAGATGTAGCTCTATATCAAAATGAGCTACTATATCTATGATTACTTTAAATGCAACTTTGGAAGACATGAGAATAAAGGTGGCACTAAACTTAATACCTTCTCTTTAAGTGAATCCTTTAGTAGCCAACTGAGCCTTAAACCACTCAACCTTACCTTGAGTGTCTTTCTTAATCTTATAAACCTATTTATAACCAATATTTTTGTAATTTTGAGGCACATTTAGAAGCTCCCACATAATCTGATTATGCTTTATGGATTGTATTTCATCCCTTATAACATTACAATATAAATTTGTATGAGGTCCAGAAACAATTTCTATAAAAGTAGCAGGATCCACTACATATTTAATATCTAGTGTTGCTCACATAAGTAGACAATGTAATTAGATAATATTGTAGGTCTCCTTACTCGAGTAGATCTCCTTCCACCAGTTTAACATGATCGTGTACCATAGGAATAACAGTTTTTATCAATATAGGTTTTTGTACTATAATGATATTTAGACTTGGATCTATTGGTCCATGCTAAATAACTAATGGATAACATATGACATTCATATCGACTCTTTTATCATATGAAAAACGAGAGGGACTACCTCATTATAGACATTATGTTCAAAAAACTCAACTGTTTGTGATTTCACTATTCTAGATCCTCTTTCTCTATAGTAAAATATGTATCCCTTAAAGTAGTTAGGATATCCTGCAAAATAATAACAAGTGCATGATAATATAATTTATCCTTATAAAGATTATATAAATGCACCTCAGGAGGGTAATGGGTTTCCAAACTTTCTAGATTTTAAAAGGCATAATTCCTAATGATTTGCTTGAGATCCTATTAAGTATATAAAAAGAAGTCTTTATGGCTTTATCCTAAAAGTAATTAGGTAAGTTAGTCCCGCTCTGCATTGATTACATTATATCCTTTAAGGTGCAATTTTACCTTTTGGCCACTGTTTTGCTCAGGACTATCTAGCATAGTGAAATAAGCCACTATTGTAAATGATTATAAGTGCTTGGTAGATGAACCCTTTTCTTATTCGAAAACTCCATATTTGCCATAACACTCTATACGATCTAATTTGATAATCTTATTTATGCAACAATTTATTCTTTTCACTTTTATTAGGTATAAGTTTCCCTTCAACCAACACATATAAACTTAGATCAACTACTTTTATTCAACAATCTATTCTTATCATGTCTTGAATATTAGAGTAATGTTGAATCCAAATTCAATATCAAATACTCTAAAGTATGAATTAAAAATATATATATACGATCTCTATCATATCATGTATTGACAAGAAAAATCATACAATCATTTTTGTTCTAATGACAACTATTATCATATTGCCTTTAATTATAGTCTAAGATTATACTTTTACTAGGCTAATTGAGTGGAACAATTCCATCAAGGTATTATACTTTTTAGCTCGACTTCATGTAACCTCTTACATCGCGCTATTATGGTATTGACGTACATCTTATATGTCATTAAAGTTTATGAGATATTAGTCAACTTAAAATATCCTTACATTTTTAATCTATATAACATTGATATATCTCTAAACCTTTCTTACCAAATCCTCGACAAGGATTAATAGCTAAATTGAATAATGGACATACAACTTTCCTTTCTATCTAATCTTGAGAACTCTTCTCAAACCTAATCTATATCTAATAAATTAATATCAACTATACTAAACAAAGATAATTTCTACTCCAAACAAAACATACATGTAAGAAAATCAAGTAATTAGTTATATGTCATGATAACTAAATAAGATTACAATTTTAATCATATATTTGACTACTCTCACTATTTTATTTTAAATAACAGCCCTCACTATTATTCAGAAAAGACTACTCTAATATCTAGTAAGCTAGGGTCATATTCAAATAATATTGAATTTTCTCAACAAATCAAACAAACTTAAATTAAAATAGTTATCAACTTTATTAATTACATCTCATACGATTCCTATATCTATTGAGTGACAGCTATTGTCAAAATATATTATATATATTATTTATAATCATACCTCTAAATTTATATGATTATAAGTTTACTTATCTAAATCCCACAAATTTAGTTTAGTAGGATCCATTATTATAAGATTAAATATATTAGGGTTAAAGTGACCTTGAATTGCTCAATAAGTCTAACAATAAATAAAACTATAGTTTATTATTATAACAATAAAAGACAATAATCATGTTCTAAAAACGTACTTAATATTTTAGCAAGGGATTTAATTTCAAGTGGTCTCATTATACACGAAATTGTATATAAAAATATCATACATATAAAATATGCAATTTACATATAATATATCAAACATATAATATAAAATCAATCAATTTCTCATGCAAATATAAAAAAATTATATGCATGAAACATTAACTCTTGTTTGACTCTATATATTAATCTTCATAATCTAAAATAATATTTTCCAACTATTTGGATAATTAGTTTTAATTAAATTCATTGATTTCTACATGGATTAAATTTTTATTCCTAATAGAAATTTAATTTGATTTGAAAATAATTTTTAAATTCAATTGAATTTTTCCAATTATTTTGAACCAATTAATAAAATTTAATTGAAAATAATTTTCAATAAATTATTCTTCTTCCTTATTATAATTTAGGAAAACTTCTTTTTTTTCCAAATTTTTAAGTAAGTCATTTTAATCCAATTAGAAAATTATCTATAATCTAATTAGAAATAATTTTTTCTTAATTAGAAAAGTATTTTATAATATTAATGAATCCACTTTTAAAATTATAAATTTAATTAAGAAAATCTTTTATATTATTTATTTAGAGAATAGTTTCTTAATTAATCAAAAAATATTCTTTAATAAATTAGAAAACTCTTTTTAAAATATTAAGGAAAGCTCATTTATTAATCAAGAAAATTTTTTAATAAATCAAAAAATATTATTCAAATTAAAAAAGAAATAATTTTAGATAAATTAGAATAATAATTTTTAAATAATAAATTGAATTTATCTCAATTAAATTACAATAAGTAATTTTAATAAAGAAATGTCTTTCTTTATTATTAAGCAAATTCTTTTCTCAATTTTAAAGAGTCAAATTAATTAATTTCAATAAATTAAAATATAGTAATTTTGATTCTAGAAAACCACCTTTCTAAAATTTAAATTGGAAATTATTTTAATTATTAATTTTGATCATATTAAGAAAATAATTGATTTAGTTTGAAAATTAATTTTGAATTAAAAACCCTTCTAATTATAGTGGAATAAATTTATTCTTAATTAGGAATGGCTTGTTCTAGTTTTTATTTTATTCAGATTTGGATTACACTATTCTGTATTACCAAACAAACCAAAAATTAATTTTAGAATGCCCTCTTCCAATAATCAGACATCTTTATTCCAATATAATCAGACATCTTTATTCCAATATTATCCCATGTCCAAATATCCTTCTTCTTCATCTTTCCAAAAACCCTAGCCGCCTCCTATTACAACTTCTGTTGTTGCCACTTCACCTGTGTGCCGCTGCTGCAATTCATCATCTTCGGTTACTAACGGCGTCACCTGCTCTAGTTACCATCTCCCATGAGACCAGCCATCACAAGCAGTTGCATGCTTCTGTCACTTCCACCAAGGAGAAGTTACCAGTGTCTCTTCCCACTCTCATCCAATAAGCAGCAACACATGGCATTCAAAACGCAACATCATAACCAAAGGCCTCCATCTTCTCCTACAAGGCGTTGCCTCCTTCTGCTTCCAGTTTCACCATCAACTTCTATCACCGACAATATATAGTCCCACACGTATGACTATGGGGTCCCCAAGAACTACTTTCTCTTAGCAGTGATAGGAGAAAAAGCTGAAGCTGATAAAGAATGATGACGTAGGTGAAGTATGATTTGAGCTGCGGAAGGAAGATGACTGAACGTCATTTAACCAAAACGAGGTCGTAGGTAGATGACGATGTAAGCAATTTTTGACACATGATTTCATATCAATTTCATAATTAATCAACACAATTAATTAACCCTAGGATTGCAACATACTAGATTTAATAATTGAATAGATAAATACCTGTAAATTGTGGAACAATTGAATCCATTGTTGTTTTCTGTAAAACGACGTGACAGAGGTGCAGAGGATTGACTATTGCTATTCCAAAACCTAATTAACAAAAGCACATACAATTTTCAATGAGGCGACTGTATTTAAAAATTGGCTAACAATAGGGTCTCCTATGCATTACAAGACATGGGCCAAGCCTACCCATCATAGTGAGCCCATGAACACAGGCCCAATGACACATTAAAGAGAGAATTATCATTGACATCTAATTAGTCGGGGTTTATACAACATAATTTTTATTATGCTAGTCCACAATTATGATAAAATTCTATTATTCTCCCACTTGGACAACATAACCAATGCCAATAAATAACAGAAACAAATTCTAAGATTAATACAACAATATGTGGCCACAATAAGATGTTAGTCAACAAGCTCTCCATCGTAAGTCCAAAATAATGTTACAAGTACCTCAATGGTATAGAAATCAGACCAGATAGGAGTACCGATAACATATATGCAAGATACTCATACCTCAATGACCTAAACAGAATGTGTCATA
>JAOQMP010000009.1:22175846-22188977 GCA_027563575.1 Erythroxylum pedicellare | reverse complement strand
GATAAATTTTTTTACAATGAAGTAAGTTTTTTAGTTACAAAACTTGGGAGTATGTATTATGCTAGTTACAAAAAAAAAATTACTAATGAAATAAGTTTTTTGGTTACATAATAAAAAATATGCTAAGGTGACAAAATTTTTAAGAATATTCTAAGTTTTTTATTAGAGTTAAAAACTTAATTATTGTAAAATTAAATATCTAATCATGACTTTATAAATTCTTTTTTTTTTAAGTTATACTCTCATAAGTCATTTTACATATAAATAATTAATACTAAATAACTAATTTTACTAAATATCTCTAACAAACAGTTGATGTTATTTGTTGGTCAAATCAGCTGATAAAATCCTTTATCAGCTAACCACTGATAGAATCAGCTAATAGTTAATACAATCTGTTTATTGACAGGCTCTTATTTCACTAATATACCATAATTTTATTTATTTAATAAGAATACATATTGCATTAAACTGTAAAAGGTCAACATCAATGTAGTTTCTCAAAAAGCACCCGGGCAATGTGGTGATTGCTAGTTTGAATATCACAGAAGGCTGTATAATAAAAGCTTTTACATACTGTGAGAAAGGTTTCCTTCACAATAGGATCAGTCCCATCTGATAGATTCTGGTACACCAATTTGACAAGTTCTCTCATGGTAGACTCTATTTCTGGAGTTGTGGTACTGTCACAACCAGTGTTTTGGTCGTTATGTTCAGACACCTGGAATTATTTTCAAATTTAAAAATAACCCTTTAAAGATAAGTCACAAAGCAATCTATTTCAAGTATAATTGACAGTGACACGTACCCCCATCTTATTATAGGCAATCAGTTTAAACATGCTAAATATTATTAATAATACGAAAGATATGTCGGTTTTTAGACACTAACCTTCTGCTTTTGTTGGTAATTTCCAAGTTGAGAGCATATTTTGTTGGTGAGGGCGGCGAGTTTCTGATAAACAGGGTGATGGCCAAAAGACTCTTTTGACAAACAACGGCCAGCGGTATAGTTTATTGTTTGGACCAACAATTCGGCTTCCCCTTCATGCCTATCTCCTTCATTTCCCCAGTTCAGTAGCCACTTCTCCCACTAAATTAATCATTCACATGAAAAGGGTCAAAAAGGTTGGCCGACTAAAAGCATTGGAATCAGAGCTTCTGTTGCAAGTAAATAACCCATTTTAGGGTTTCTTTTTCCCCCTGTTTTTTGTCCTCCTTAGCAAAATAACTTATCATTTTGGCTGAACAATAAAAGACTTTTTATCTCATTTATGTTTACTGTAATTTAGCCATTACTAGCTTCCAATAACCATATATATATGGGTCTAGCGTAGTGGGAGAAATACATATAGGTTGTTTGATAACTCACAGCTCGGCGTAAATTGTAGCCAATGTCTCGACCATGATACACTAATGCGTCGACCGAGAGACCATTCATTGTTTCAAGCAGTATTTGGAGTAATCCATGCCTTTTCTTCTTCGTAGCCGAACTCCTGTTACCACATAATAATTGTAAAAAATGTAGTCAGCTTTTCCATTTTCATTGCAGTCTCAAATCAAAGGTAAATAACTATATGTTATTTTCTATATGCAGAAATTTAGCATTAACTAGGACATGTATCATTATACTTATCACTTCTGTCATGTTAAACAATTCTACATATAAAGGTTTGGATTTAGTTAGGGACAAAACTTCATCGGAGCTCTCCTATCCATTTCCTAGGTGCCGTGCCTTACAACAAAAGAAAGGTTGCATCAGTGTAGTTTGATCAACATGAGACAGAGATAGAATGAGACGGCACAGACATAAACTGACACGTGACCACCCAAGGACTCATAATTCTTGGATTGTTGTGGGCTTATATCATAACGAAGAGTGCCAAATTAAAGAATCATAAGACGACAGTCATAGTTACCTTCCGTACCCTTTAAGACTGTCAGTGGTGGCTGTAGCGTTCTTGAAATCGTCAACAAAAGCTTTTGTCAGCTCTTTAGCACTATTATCCTGGTTGAGAAAACTGTGGATGGTCTCGATCAAGATTCTGGTTTTAGCCCAAGCAAGTCTCTCCCTGGACCTTTCTGGCTCGAAAATGCTTGCAGCCGCCAAAAAGTAGGAAAAGAGGAGGCTTCGTTTGCTTATCCCCAGGCTTCCTAGATTGCTTTCTTCACACCACCTGTTTCACGTGCGCCAATTTAGAGAACTAACCAATTTCTCAATTACTTTCACAATTCGGGAAGAGTCATTCGTCGGCCTACTTGTGTAAATTCTCCCATTCTGCTTGATGAATTGCTTGGCAAGTGCTGTAGTCTAACTTTGCCAGCTCCAGATACTCGTTGTTGTTCACGTATGGCATCCTGCATCGCACACATGAATCTTATTGCTAACTACTACTGATCTTGCTCTTTAGCCAAGTTGAAAATTTCTTCGTATGTGCATGTCTCATTAAACATGTCCTTTAAAACAGGCTTTAACTGAAAATAATTTTGCATAATAGCCCTACAGTATCAGTAAATTGTAGAAGATGCCAAGAAGACATCCAAGTTCGAGAAGGGTGAAGAAAATTGTGCGGATTTTCTTTTCTATTGTTCAATTTACGTCAAAGAAAGTCAATCCAGGACTTAGGACACCTTATAACTGAAAACATAAATTCTGACAAAAGAAGATAGGAAAGGGAAAAACACGGCAAAGAAATTTAATGTAAAATAAAATAAAATAAAAGGACATATGTACCTGTAAAGGGTCTTGCCGATCCAAACGTCGTCTTCGCCACCGTACTGTTCTAGAAAGAATCTCGTCTCCACTCTTGGCAGTATCGCGTACCATGGAAGGTCTAGTGCAAATTCAACCTATACCAAAGTTTAACTTCAATAACATAGTTCTTACACAGAAAGACAAATTATTATATCTCGAGCATGTGATGAGAAGATGCTCTACATTAGTACTAAGTTATACAATTATATGGACCTGATGTAGCTAAGAATATACCTCTCCAGGCAAATCCTTAGTTATGATCCATTTATCTTGGAGCTCATTAACAATTCTCTTCTCTCTTAAAAACTTGGATGAATATTTCCTAGCATCTTCTAGGATCCTCTCTCCAGGGTAAAGAACTTGAGAAGCTCTATACAGATTGAACATTCCGGTGACTGCCTGTGATGACTGTCCGGCAAAGCAGCAAAACTCTCCGTTTTTCTCAAAAAACCTGAACACATCTGCCAAAAACACAAGAAAATGTGGGATACAACATTGATATATCATATGGAACAATTGGCTGTAGTTGAGGAATTCTTAGTTGTATTCCTTCAGGAATAGAACTATTTCATTACCAGGTGAAACCTCGTAACCGTGTAGTCTAAGTATACGGAATCCCATGGCTGTGTCGTCAATGTCGTGTACCTCAGAATTTCTAGCCCAGCAAATCCCATCTTCTCTCCAATAATTGCGAATGTATTTGACGCACTCTTTAATCTCGGGCTCGAAGTATCTTGATATCCCAAGGCGGTTCAAGCGGTCCACAGCCCAAATGTGCTCGAACAAATCGACAGGGTAAACATTCGGGACTGAATTGATCAGAAAAAGACCAAAGGTTCGGAAGATTAATGTTCTCTCTCCGCACTAAATCTGTTGAAGTGCATAATAAAGCTCAATGATTTAAGATTACCTCCTCCTTTGTGTTTGTGAACCAGTTTGTTCAAATATGCCAGGCATTTCTCGTCTTTAGTCTGCTGAAGTGCGTAGGCCGTGGAGGCTGGAGAGAACAAAAATGACCCATCTTCGCATTGCAACTTTAGAAGCTTTTTCCAGTCTAAATCTTGCATTCCTTCCAAGCTATGAAGCAGTGTTGTGGGCACGTTGTGCAGTATTTCCTTTGGTATTCTATTCAATGTACATAGTTATGGCATTACAAACACGTAAAGAAAAAGAGAACCGGACCTTTAGCTTTAGCTATGAACAAGTATTAGGCAGCAGAAGTAAATCTAGTTTATGTCGATCATGTAGGAAAAAGGCACATAGGAAAAAGGCATAAAAACATTGATGATTCAGATTTGAGTTTTGAAACTACCTCGAAAGTTTTATGTTTTTTCTACTGTCAATCTCTTTCAAGATTGGAGCATCAGAAATTTTAGTATCTAATTTACGGGCAATCTCAAGAAGCGAAGGAAAAGCAACTTCAAAACCGATTGGCATGTGCGCAGGATCTTCATCCTCAAGCTTGTGTAAGTTATTCTTGAAAAATGCCAGTCCTGATAGACGGGATCAGTGGTGACACATAATCAGCTAGTCAACAAAATTCAATTTTTCCATTAAAGATTAATCAATCCGCATAATCACTTTTCTACTTAACAACAAAATGCATATTTTCCGTTAAAAACTAATCAATCCGCATAATCACTTTCGTATTTGTCTTACCTTTTTCAACTTTGTCGGGATGTACATTCCATGTCTTCAATGCAATAACACAACCTAAAGTGTTTAATATTCGATCATGAGCCTCAAATATGTCATCGTCACCCCATGAACCATCCGAGAGCTGATTGTCTATAATCCACTGAAGAGCAGATGGGAACTGAGGACAACCACTTCCATTAAGATCTTCCACAAGAGCAACCCATGCCGTGTCATAGGCTGATACGCTTATTTCTCCATCCTCCATTGAGCTCAACATTTTCTTAATTGTCTCCACACGTCTGTTGATCTCGTTCCATAGAGAAACCTTTTCAACATAAGTAAACAACTAATACTTATCAATCTCGTTTTCTAGTCATATTCTGTGTCATAAAATAAAAGAATAGCCAAAAAGCAAGGTAGCACTCGTCAGAAAATCACCTTGAGTTCTTCTTGTGTTTTATCCTCAACAATCTCGTGCCATTTGACCACAGGCAGATCATTTTGCTTTTGGAATACGTCTGAGTATCCTACAAACAGAAATTATATGATATGATTAAATAATCAATATCCACTACGGGTGATTTTAGCCCTCATTACAAACAAATATTTCTGAAACTGACCGTAAAATGAGACAAAGATGGTACCTTGACTACGGGCGTTGGATAGAGCGCTGCATCTTTTGCGAAAATCAATATTTAATCTTTTACCGATGGGCCCCTTCAATAAAGCACCTATTCAAAAAGAGAGACATAGATAAGCATGGATTAATTTTCACCCGGCCCATATTTAGCTACTAATTACTGAGACTGTTAAGAAAACAAAATCAATGATCAGGAGTCACGACATCCTTTCTAAATCACTGCGAATTGACTTGATGGTAAAAATGTAAAATGGTCCGATGCTGCCATTAAGGAAAATGATTCCTTAATTAGAACAAATTTCACAAGCTCTTCAGGAATCCTTCTCTTGCAAACGCATTTATTGTCCTTACTTCTCATAAATAAATAAATAAATAAGGAATGAATCAAGGACAGAAGAAACAAAGACAAAGCTGAAGATAAAAAATGTGACAAACGAAATAATGAAGAAAGCCCGAAGATAAGGAAACGAGCAGGAGCTGTGTACGCTTCTAAAAACTTCTGGTCAGTATTGACCAGGAAAAGTTCTTACTTTCCACCTTGGAACAATTGGATATCTATTAACTCCACGCCTGTTTCTTTCTTTCTGTTTGATTTTTTCTCGACCAAGATCCATTTTCAGATATTTGATCAACACTTGAAAATAACCGAATGGGGAAAAAGAGAGATTGACGGTCTTGAGGCTAATAATGAAGCCAATGCTAATCAACACTTTCATACTTCTCCTTCAAGAGCACCATCATCAACCTTGCATATGGTTAAGCTCTGAAAGTACAGAACAAACCAACAAACATTGGTCTGATGGAGAATGGTCTCCAACGCTCCACATAAAGGCTTTGCACTTTTAGTATATCAAAAAACACAAACTGAGAAAAACAGTAACTCAGAACAAATATTTTAAAATAGAAAAAGAAGAGATTTTATATTGTTGCAGAGACGATTGAAACAAAAAAGAAAAGAAAAAGCATATACTTACTAGAGTCAGGGAAGAGCAAAGAAGAGGAAAAGGACCGAGAGGTGGCAGGAAGAGTAGTAGGGAAGAGGTGGAAGGAAAGAGAAGACATGATATGCTTTGATGGTGTTTGTGCTGTTGTTGGTGTTGGTGATGAAGGTGGTTGTGGTTGTGGTAGTTGTTATGTAGTTTTTACTTTTATATTTGTTTTGCTGCTAAGAGAAAGGTGGTGAAGGCCATTAGGATTAAGAGGGGGGATAAATAGAGAGGGGAGGAAGGAGACAGAAGCGACTTCCCAAGAGATTCTCGGTAATATGTGCATGGGATCATCCAAAACTATGAATTTGAGGGACTGCTGTCCTTTTCCTGAAAATAACCCACTCCTTTTTCCCCTATGCTCGATTATTAATATTTGTTAAATGAAAAAAATCAGTCTTCTTCGCTAGATTGGTCAAGTAAAGGCAGGCAACTACTGATATTAGAGAACCAGTATAACCAAAGAATTCAATTATGTTAGAGATATCAAAGGAGGACAAATTGTGATTGATTCATTACTTTTTTATAGGGAACACTCCCGACCTTATCTTATCTTTAGATGTATGTTGCATAATTTTTCAAGATAAATCTGCGCCGTAATCGTTAAACCTCAATTCTTTATTTCCAATATTTAAGAATTTTGAAGAGTTTTTATGGAAGTTAAAGCTTTCTTAAAAAAAAACCCTTTGCAGAAGTTAACTCCATTATTGCTTGTAAAAATATGAGGTCTACATAATATGCAACCTCTTATCATCAGTTGCAGTCCAACTTCAAATTGTTAAACTTTTTTCACTAACATTCTTCGACCATATGCTTCGATCTCATGTGTTTTAGCGTCAAAAGTTTGGAAGTGAAATTAAAAGGAACAGAGACAGGCTTTGCTCGTCTTCTACGTACCTGTGCTAATGCTAGTATTATAGTCCCGTGTGTGACACCAACCCAATTCCCACACAATGGCTGATAGTCCAAGTTCACGACGTAACACGGTGATCATTTTCTCTGGTAGTTAATTTCACCATCTTCTTCGTACCATTCACGGGCATTCAAACTTGTAGTAGCTAATACTTCCAGAACAGCATCTTAGGACGCATAGGCCTTTGTTAGGATAAAGAATAATGGCTTCATAAAATTAATATTTATTTTTTTATTCTACAAAATCCATAGTCAGCTATCTTATTACTTTATAAATACAAATTTAATAGTTTTTATGCGTACATAATGATCTTAAATTATGTATTATGAATGAAATTATTTAATAATTAAAAATCAAATGACTTACACAATATAAATTTGGCTGTAGGAGTTTATATTCTTTTAGGTTTAGGGTTTAGGACGTTTTGTGGAATTTAATTTACGACTATTTAAGCATGCAGTCAAATTAGGAAATTGTGACTAGATTATACGATTAGGTTTTCATGGCGAACAAAATTGAGTGCTTTCGTTTCTTTAATCCAATCTTAAATTATTCTTTAAATCAGTACGCCACTGAATATACATATATCCAAGACGTGATCCACATGAAAAATTCAAGGGAAAAGAAATCTAAGTGCAATGATGCAAAAGTTAAAGGATTCAGCTCCAGATTGTTGATTAATTGATTTATTTATTTCTTAAAGACTGCAGTACGGTAGTTCGTAAAATAACACGAATGAGGACTAAGCAATGGTTAGGCTGCCGTCCATGGTAGTACAACGCCTTGACTGAAAGCGGAGGATATTATTTCTTGCAGAATGTAATCAAAGAATAAGTAAATGGATAAAAAAAAATAAATTTTTAATAAATTTATATTGAATTATTTTATTGGAATTCATATTAGAATAATCATATATCATGTTTTCAAAAATTAATCACAAAATAATTTATATTAGACTAATTTGAGAATAATTTAATAGAAGATGGCAGTTATAAAGAAAGAAAAGTATGCTTTGCATTTACATCTTCATGAAAATCCTGTGTATCAGAACGTCTTAAACTATATATAGATCTTGCTTGATGTCTACGTTATACGGAAAAAGATTGGTCATTTAACTTTCTAAAAAGTAGGATTTGAGAATTGATGACCGTACAGGGAATAAGGGCTTGTATCTTAGCTAGCACATTTGAAATCTAGACTACAGTCAATCTTTGATCTCTTATGAAATTTGTTCCATAAATCACTTGCCTAATATATGGGCTGAAACTCATGACACAACTCTATTAAGGCTTATCAATGAAATATTTCACAAGCTTAGGAGTCACAAAGAGAAGAGCCTATAACATCCTAGACCACCCGCACATAGATATTATCTGCTTTGGGTTGCCTATCAGGCCAAGGCCCTCACGATTTTGCTCTTCCTGCACCTGAAAAACGTTTCTATGGAGAAGAGATATCCGTACACTTATAAAGTGTACTTTGTTCTCCTCTCCAACCGATGTGGGATCTCACAATTCACCTCTCTTATGGGCCCAACGTCCTCGCTAGCACAACAGGTTGGGAAACAGCTCTGATACTATTTGTAACAGTCTAGACTATTTGCCCACAGATATTGTCCGCTTTGGGTTGCCCATCGGGCCAAGGCCCTCACGGTTTTGCTCTTCTTGCACTTAGGAAAACGCAACTATGGGGAAGAGTTATCTGTACTCTTATGAGACGTACTTCGTTCTCCTCTCCAACTGATGTAGGATCTCACAGAGCCTTTTTCGATTAATATCGTAACAACACCACGTACCTTTGGTAATGTTATCCCCCTGTTTCTTCTGACCAAGGGTTGCCCATTTAGTATAATAAAAAATCATTTCTTTTAGTAAAAGTATAAGAAAGCTTAGTCTTTTACATTTCACAGATAGGAGAAATAACTGAAAAGCCCCTAAAACCTTCTATTAACTCTTTTTTTCATTTTCTTTATATACTTGACATTTGAATTTGTAGTAAGAGTTAAAAGAATTCATAAGCCCAACTATTATTATTAATTGAGTGGTTAGGTAACGAGTGGTGATAGAGGCATCGTTAGCTAGAATATTGTTAAAGTTATCACTTAGCAACAATAGTCGTGGATGTCTATTGTTAGCCCCTTAGCATATGCAGACACTTCAGAGCTAACTGGGAATGAGTCCCGGGAGGAAAGTTAGCTGGATCACATGCATAACGGTGGCATGCAAGAGTTCCAAGGTAACTTAGCAAGTTAAATCAAGCCTAGTGCGAGTTTTGGTAGAGTTTCGAACCTTGTACAAGTTAAATGAGTTCTTAATGGACTAAGGATTTAGTGTATGCTTAAACGAATATATCATAACTAATAGACTTGACATGGGTAAGCATTGGATATAATTAGCGTGCTATGACAGGCTTTAGATTTTGATGACTCGTCATCAGTGAATAAAGATCATAGAGAGATCTTGGATGATATGACAGATAAGATTATAGCTGATGGACATCAGCTCTAAAGATAAAGACCAGTGGAGATCTTTGCAGATATGAATGGATCATTATCTAAATGTTATCTTTTATCTTATTAGTTATGATGTACTCCTATTTAGATGGGATAACATTTAATTGGATAATGTGATGTAATATGATAAGTGATAAGGATAAGATGTGATCTAGGTAATTGAGTTCTATTAAGATTCTAACTTGGCATTCAAGCCAGAGATGCCTATAAATAGCTCATTTGAGCCATACTTCTTATACATAGAGATTGAGAGAGCATTCTTTTATATACTTTGAGGGAAGTAATAAATGTTAGCATTTGTTATATCTCTTTTGCGCTTTTATTGTTGCAATTAATATTTTAGTGCTTTCGTAGTTTTCTTTCAAGAGTGTGAAAGTTGAACACTACGAAAGTCGTGAAGTGTTCAAGAACAAGGTTTTGATAGTCAACAATCATAGGAAAAGAATGAGTCTTACTTAAACAGACCTAAATGAAATTGTCGGGCAAAGTAGTAGGCACAACTTATGGTATAAGTTTGGCGTCTAATAACACCTTTGTAACACTTATGTCAAAACACCTGATGACATAACAATTTCCTTTTACTAAACAAATAACTTGGTTAATCAAAAACAATTTTAGCAATTTAATCAAGCTTCTTAGTCTAACCATTAATGAACAATATATAAGAACAGATGGATTTTGTCTTATTTATAGGACCATTGATATACGAACGAGTTCCCACAAAAAAAGAAAAGTTCTATCCTATCACCCTTCTTTTTTGCTTGCACATTCTAAACCTTAATTCTTTTAAGTCAATTTGTTTAAGTTAAAAAAGTTGCTAATTTTAATTATTTAAGGGATATTACTAAACCCTAATAGCATAGTACTTCTTGATTTTGATCTATATTTGACTTAATTGACCTATTTTTATAAACATATATGTGCTTATTATATATATATTAAACGCAGTAAATCTTATTGAAATAATAAGATCAAGTTTTTGTGAATTCTATTAATTAAAAATTAGTTAATAGATAAATTAATAGTTTATAAAATTATTAAATATTTTCTCAATCTAATAAGCATATATTTTGTTAATTAAAATTCAATAAATTTTGTCAATCTACTCACTTAAATATGAATAAGTGAATCCAAATATTCATTATATGTATAATAATTCAAGAAATTTCTCTTCAAAAACTTTTTTATTTAATAAAAATAGAGATGAAATCCAAATAAATCTAATTTCAGGCAAAAAACTTGTTATGATAGTGTTATATTTTAATAAAATATCATAACTAATTATACATGTGTAATTTTAGCCAAATTCTTAATTTATAATATGAATGCGACCACTTAATTATATAAAATTTTCATAAAAGCATTATTTTTATGAATTAATTAAATTTATTTTCTTAAATCAAATCGGAACTATAAAATACTATATAATAAAAGTTATTAATTTATATATTTTTATTATATTAATCAAATTGTTGACGAAATTAAATCCTTATGACGTGGTTAAAACTTTGGAACACTAGGCTAGGACCATAATGCAAAGTATTATACTACTAAGAGAAATTATGAGATAATAAAAGTTATTAATTTATATAATTTTTAAACCCTTATGACATGGTTAAAACTTTGGAAGACTAGATTAGGACCATAATGTAGAGTATTATACATCAAGTACTAAAAACATAATTCATATAACATTAAGGCGTTACTTTATTGATTGCTAGTCCAATCAATCTTTTGCTCTTTGAAATGAAAGGCTAAATAGAGGTAGCTTTTCTTAAATAAACTCGAACTTGAACTTTAAGGCTATGTTTAGTTGAACGTAAGGTTTTTAATAGAATGAAATGTGAATAGATGTAATATTAGAAATTTATTTTTTGGGATAGATGGAAGAGTTCATAATGTAATATAGTGAAATGTCGTATAGATGAAGGGTTTATAATGTAATATAGTGTAAAGTTGTTTATCATTTTACATGAACTATTAGATCCAATATTCTGAGCATGTCGCCACTGCTGAACATTAACCGTGCTTATGCGTTGATCGTAACTGAGGAAACACACAAGTCTGTGGCACATATGCGTGATGAACGTTCTAATGCAGTCAGTTTTGCTGTTCAAACTGGTTCACATACACGGACATGATCGAAGAAAGGAGACGACAAGAGGCTGTGCAGTCATTATGGTAAAACAGGGCATGAGGTTCATGAATGTTTTCAGCTTGTAGGCTGCCCAGATTGGTGGCAGACGGGAAAGAATGGATGCGGTTCAAGACGTGGAAACTGTGGAAAAGGAGCAAGTCGTGCCAGAGGTGAACACATAGCCAACGTTGCACAGGGACAGGGATAGGGACACAATCCAGCACGCATATAGCAAGGGGGAGCTGCAGAAGATCGTGGTTCTTGTCCTGGACTCAATAATGAACAATGGGCCACTTTGCTGAACATTCTGAATGGACATAAAGGTGCTTCATCCAATGAAGAACTCACTAGTAAGCAGGTCCAAGAACTTTGGCTGTTGGATACAGGAGCATCCAATCGTATGACAAGTGATATGGATTTACTAACAGAGGTGGTAGATGTCTCCTCTTGTCCCATTGGATTTCCCGATGGCAGAAAAACTTTTGCAGTAAAGGAAGGGAAAATAAATTTTGGCAAAGGCTTCGTTTTACATAATGTGTTATATGTGCCCAATTTGACATCCAATCTTATTTCAGTATCTCAATTGATACATGATTCATAATGTGCAGTCACATTTTCAAATAAACTGTGTGATACAGGACCACACTTCGAAGACAGTGATTGGAGTGGGTGAACAGCTGCACGGGGTCTATCATCTTAGTGGAGCTCCTTTCGTATGGGCATGTAACGTAACTACAGTTGATTCCTTTACCATGTGGCATAGGCACATGGGACACCCTTCAAGTCAAATAGTTAGTCTTTTTCCTAGTGGTAAGAATAGCAAAAATAATGAGCACAGTAAAGTATGTGATATTTGTTTAAGGGCTAAACAAACAGGAGATGTTTTCCTTCCCAGTGATAATAAAGCTTCAGCACCGTTTGATTTAATACTTTGTGATGTTTGGGGGGCTTATCGCACACGCTCTTCATGTGGGGCTTCTTATTTCTTAACAATTGTATATGATTTTTCTCGTTCTGTTTGGATTTTTCTCTTAGCTGAAAAGAGTGAAGTGGCGAAAATTCTCCAAAACTTTTGTGCTATGGTGCAGACTCAATTTCATAGCAAGTTCGAATTGTGCGCAGTGACAATGGCACCGAGTTTAAAGTACTGAAAGACTATTTTGTTAAAAATGATATTATCCATCAGACCTCCATGGTAGATACTCCTCAACAAAATTGGAGAGTTGAAAGAAAGCACTGACACATTTTAAATGTAACCCGGGCTCTTGTTAATGAGCATTTTGTATTAATTTTTAATATGTAATTTACCAAACTCTTGTCCATTTAATGTTTAAATTGTACTAATTAAGCATTATTTGTTTTAATTTTAGGCACATATTGAATTTGGACAATGAGAAAAAATGTGTTAAGTTTGCCTTGGATTAAAAAATAAAATTAAATTAAAAAAGGCATGAAGTTAGCTGGCGACAAGGTAAGAGCAGCAATGTGCGTGTGTTTATTTGACAAATAAAGGCAGTTGGAGTGATTTAGAGGGGCTGGAAAATAAACACA
>JAOQMP010000009.1:22162380-22174743 GCA_027563575.1 Erythroxylum pedicellare | reverse complement strand
TTCTTATAGGAACCTTCTTTATAAACTTACCTAATTAGAAATGATTCCATGACTTCTAGAAGTATCTTACTAATCTGAATAATTAGCTCCGGAAGTTTTGACAAAACATTTATCTTAACATTTGAAAATCAAAGATTTTAGTAGAGATGATATCGAAGATTAAGCAACGGCTAGTTGAAGAAAATGTATACTTAAGGTAGAGCCACTGCATTTGTGATACATATAGATATGTGAAATACCTTAGCAGCATCAATATTCTTGAAAGTTATATCAAACTCTTTATGCCCTAGAAAGTGAAATCACTCTATTGAGACAGACTATTAAATCCTTTACACATTTCTTGTTGAGAGCTTATAAAGGTTAGTTAAACACTATGAGTGTGGAAGGTTAATGAACCTTGAAAAGTATATAAATATTTGCTTGAAGAGGCTAGTGAAAATTTACTACTTAGATATAGTGAAATACTTAAGTTGAATACTTGAGGGCTAGACTTAGGCTTCATTATAAGTCAAACCAATATAAATTGACTAAGTCACACTCTCTCTCTCTTAAATTTTAAATTTCCGTATTACAATGTTTGTGTTTTTCAAGTTGCAAGAGGTTCCTTCAGTTTTACAATAGGCTTCTTCTATTTTATATCGCAAGAGGTTCCTTTTATTTTGAGCATTAATAAGCTCCTATCAATTATTAGATTCCTTTCTTTTTGAGTGCTAGTAGGCTCCTATCAATTAACAAGATCCTTTTGTTTTCAACATTAATAGGATCTTTTCAAAAGTTGATAGGACCCTTCTATTATAGATTTATTTTGTTTAGAAGGATATTATCAATTTTTAAGTACCTTGAAAAAAATTACACATAATTCACCCCCTTTTACGTATATTTGCTTTATAATTTGGTATCAGAGCGAGGTTTCAAATTTATTGTATTTTACAGCATGTGATAAATCATGGCAACCAATTTGAGAAGCCTTATAAGACAATCTGTCTCAAAGCCTCCTTATTTCAACAGATATAACTAATTCTACTAGAAAGAGAGAGTGACTATTTATCTTCAATCTGTAGATATCAAAATCTAGCAACCTATCAAAGTTGGAGCCATACCTCCTACTACTAATGATCTGAAAGTGTAGATTAATGTTGATAGAAGAAACGCACAACTAATTGCGAAAGTAAGACATTATATAATCTATGCACTATCTTTAGAAGAGTACAAAAAGATATCTTACTGTTCTACATCAGAGGAAATATGGGACAAACTGTAAGTCACTTTTGAAGGAATGAACAAGGTAAAGAAATATAGAATGAGTCTTTTAGTGCATCAATACGAAACTATTTACATGAAACAGGGAGAAATGATAAACGAATTCTTAGGACGTTTCAACAACGTCACCACTGCCTTGAAGAACTTAGGTAAGATATATCCCAATGATGAGCTTCTGAAAAAGATTCTAAGATCACTACCAAAGGAATGGAGGCCTAAGGTGACAGCTCTAGAGACTGCAAAGGATCTCAACACTATCTCACTTAACTGGTTAAGAGGAAACTTAATGATTCATAAAGCCAAACTTAGGCGGGATGAAGGATCCTCATACAAAAGAGGAATGGCACTAAAAGTCGCTAATAAATCAAACGGAGTTGAAAGTAAAACTGAATTGCAAATAGAATGACATGACAAATTCAATTTCATGGTCAGAAAATATGTTCGCTTTTACAAAAAGAAGATCATGAAGAAAAGAGAAGGAAACAAGAAAACTGTAAACAACAGGTTCCTATCAAAAGGGAGCAATGATAATAGCAATACATAAAACAATCAAATCATATGATATCACTGCAAGAAACCTATACATACAAGACTAGAATGCCTTCTTTTTTAAAAGGAAAAATCAGAAAATAAAAACCCCAAAAACAAGATATGACTGCAGCTTGGTCAAATGAGGACTTTGAGAACTTTGAAGAAGAAGAGCCTGAAGAAGTCAATAACATTTGTTTTATGGATGAATCAGGAGACCATGAGGTATATTATTCTGAATCTGATATTGAAATTGATAAATTAAGAGATGCATATTATGAACTGTTTGATCAGTATAAAAAATTAACAGTGTACTATTTTAAAAAGGTTAAGAAGTCCAAAAATAATAATGCTTCCTGACGAATAAGATTGAATCACTAGAATCTGAGAATAAGAATCTATTGCTAGAATTATGTCTCTTAAAAATGATAACAAGCAAAAATTCTCTGAAAAGGAATTCTTGGAGCAGAAGGTAAGTTAGTTAGAGAATCCATTGCTTGAAAATGATTATGTTAAGATAAAATAGTTAGAAGAAAAAATTACTTCTCTAGAAAAAGATCTTACCAATTTTATTGATGGAAGGAAAAATCTTGCTGCATTACTTGGGAATGGTAAAGGTGTTTTTGATAAGGCCAGAATATGATATAATGAAAACAATAATTTTAGGCCATACAAGAATTTCTTTGTTAAATCCATCAGAAGCCATAGTCAAAACAACAAGAACCTAATAAATCACAAAAATTACAATAATTTTCATTAATCTGTTTTGTACAATTATTGTGGTATACATGGTCATATTAGTTGTTCCATTAACTTTCAAAAAATGAAAAAAATTATCTCAAATGTATGTTTAGAGAACAAAATGTCAAACTACTAACCTAAAAGGACCTAGAAAATTTTGGATACCTAAAATGAGATGATATATTTCGTAGATATGCTTAAAAAAAAAGACAGTAGAAAATTAATAGATAGTTGATAGTGGTTGTTCGCTACACATGATAGGTGAAATATCACAGTTCAACTGTATTGAAAGGAAATACAGAGGTAATGTTGTCTTTACTGATAAAAACAAGGCAAAAGTCACTGAAATTGGTAAATTTGGTGACTCTAACTCTACTTCTATTGATAATGTTCTTTATGTTGATGAATTAAAATATAACTTGTTGAGTGTAAGTCAATTATATGATAAGGGTTATAGAGTTACTTTCCATGCATCACATTGTGAAATTATTGATAATCTTAATGATAATATTGTATTTATTAGTCTTACAAATAAAAGCATATATTGTGCTCAACTCGAAGATATGTCTTCATAAAATGTCAAATGTTTTGTGTCTATAGAAAATGATTCATTTATCTGGCATGGAAGATTTGGACATCTTAGCATGAGCAGCTTATCAAAATTGTCCAAAAATTAGTTAGTGAGAGGACTTCCTAACCTAAAGTTTGAGAATAATCACTCTACAAAGCTTCTTTAAAACGAAAACAAATTAGAAGTAGTTTCCCTCCTAAAAATATTATGTCTACAAACCAGCCACTTGAACTTGGACATATAGATATATTTGGTCTTACTAGGACTCAAAGCTTTAGTGGTAAACATTACGATTTTGTTATAGTAGATGATGATAAGTGTAGATTGCATTATATTTTTATAGGTAATTTGATATATGTTTAGTGGTTAAGTTGATTGTTTAGTGTGTGTTGAGATTAAGAATTGTGTTAGTTCATAAACATTTGTGTTTTAAGTGCTCTTTGGGAGAGAATATATTTTTGAGCTTAAATTATATATATATGAGGTGTCGTGATGAGTTCATTAGTGTTTCAGGGAATTCGGAAGAGTTTTCGAGGAGACTCAAACCAAAATACTAAGCTACAATCGTGAGGGACATGCCACGATCGTGACAGAAGCACCAACATTGGGCCACGATCATGGCAAATATGCCATGAACGTGACATAAGCTCAAGCATAAGGTAAACCGGCCACAATCATGGCCTGCGCATAGACAGACTGTAACATCTCGTTCCCTTATTAAGAATTACAACCCAAAAATATAGTATATGTGAGATCAATGAGGGATTAAGAAAAATGCTTCTCATGCTCATGCATAATGTTAGCATACAAGAATGTGAATTTGAATTTTTTGCACACATTAAGATGACTGTACATATATTCATTGACATTCCGGGTATAATTGATTTGTTAATGTGATATTATTGAGAATTGTGATTTATTTGCACTGAAATCTGAATTGGAGAACATAAATTGTTGACTTAGAATTTTTGGTAAATTTTAGGAATAAATTCCAAAAATTTTAAATATTATTAGGCTAGGAAAATGCCACTTAGCTAGTAAATTGATGGAAGGAAATAGAAATAAGAAACAAATGATGTTGGGGAATTGTTAAAAATGAATTTTGAAATTATTTACAAATGACTTTGAAAATTTTGGAGATGACTTTAGAATTTGTGAGAAGATGTTATTAAGAAAATTTTGTTGATAATTAAAATAAAAAGATAGGAGTTATGGAACTAGTTCAATAAAAACTAGTTAGTTGAGAAACTAGTTAAAGTCTTAGGAATTGGATAAGTGTCCAAATCTTAAGCTCACGTTCCTTTTAACTTTGAAAGACAAAGACACGATTTTGTCTTGTCTTAAAATATCTTCTTGGTGGCTTTCTTCTTGAAGCTTCTTCTTCTTCTTCTTCTTTGGATCTTGTTTCACGAAACCTTCACCAAAGCTACACTTTGCTTTCCTCTACCTATTGCTACTCCCATTTTGTTGTCTCTTTCTCTTACCATAAGAAACCTAACCCTGCAACCTTGGAATGTGGATGATCTTGTGATATTGGAAAGCAAGAGTTCAAGTGATTTTAAAGATTTTAGAGCTTTAAATAACTAAGCATTGTATGGTTCTTTATTATTGCATAAGATGAAACATGCATCATGTTAGTTAGCCGTTGATGTTATAAAATGAAAATATACATATGCTGAAATGTGAGTGAAAAACCAAGGTATACTGCATATTTTGATTTTACAGATTTAATGATCAAAATGTCATAGGATAGTGTTAAAATGATCTTTGAGCGTGAAAGATCGATGAAAATATGAATAAAAAGAGTGAAGAAATTTTTGGAGACATGAAAGATGTATGCTCTAATTTTGTTACTGTTGATATACGTGTATATTAGTCTTCACTGTTGTTCACGCAAATTTCTGGGTGTTAATACAAATGAGAAAAAATAATTTTATAGGTAAGTATAGGCATATGGTGATGTTTGGAAATGAGAAACAATGGTTTAAATGTTAGTTAGAGGAAGAAATTGAAGAGAATGAAGAAAATATAAATGCAAAAAAATGAAAGTGAAGAAATGCAGAAATGAAGAAGATGCATAAATATCTGATGTTTTTGATATTTAGTGTTGATTATTAGATTTTGGTCTACTTTTGAATGTGTTAGGTTGAATGAAAGTTGATAATGGAATATATATAAGTTAGAAATGTTAGAGTGAAAGAAAAGAAAAGAAGAAGATGAACAAAATGCCAAAAAATGAAGAGGTGTGTGATTGATTTTCTGGTTTTTGATATTTGGTGTTGAATCTCAATTTTTAATCTATTTTTTAATGTTTCAAGCTAAATGAGGGTCTAAATGGTGAAATGGGAATGTAGATGTAAGTTAGAAATGGAGGAATTAAGAAATGAAAAGAAAAAGAGAAGAAGAATGCACAGTCGAAAGAAGGAGAAGAAAGAAAAGCACAGTCGTGCAGAAAAGAAATTGGAAAAGCATGATCGTGACTTTTCTATTGAGTTTGAAAGTCAAGATTGTGCTGCAATATGATCGTGACTTTTGAAACTAACCGCACGTCATTTCTCTAGTTAAAATAAAATAACTAGACCTACTACTATAGCAGTTGTGAGTCTAGGTCGATCCCACAGATAGTGTGTGTAAAGTTTATGAAATGAAATTAACCGGTGTTTAGGTTTAATGGGGGGTTTTGTTTTTGAAAGAAGAAAATAAAATGTAACTAAATAATAAAAACAAATTAAAGAAAACATGCAAAAAATGATAAAAGTGGGGAATTCGGTAGGGATCCAGCTCTTTGGTTCAATCTTGACCTATACCCTAATTAAGCATATTTCATTAATTTGTTGTTCTTTAACCTCTCCTAGAAACTATTAATCGTAGATTAACAATTAAATCGAGTTTTCCCTTAGGTTTTGTTTAATCAAGATACGATCATTAATTAAACTTAACCACCGAACAACCTAGGATACAATCTCTAGATTTAATTAGGTAGTAGCATTACGAATTAAGAAAGTCGATTAATCAAAGCAACAACCACATACAATGTGTCATTTAACCTAGGTCATGTTATCCCTAATGATTACGAATCATCAGTCGCTACACATGAATTTCAACATAACAATTACATATTATATAAAAATTCTAGCAATGGGTTTGCAATTAATGATTCAATGAACGCATTAAAATCATCATCTCACAATACCTAACGGGTTCATACACAAATAACTGAATAATATCAAAAATCTGATTATCCATACACAATACCTAAATCAATTAATATAGGATAACACAATTAATTTCGAATGAGAGAAAGAAACATCAAAATTAAAAAAAAAAAACTTAACCTGGGTCGTCGGTGTGGATGTCACCTCCGAGCTGGCATCGGGGTGCCTAGCCTTTCATGGGTCTTTCCTAAAAAAATGCTTCAATCCATATTCTAATCCCTAGCCGAAAGTCCCTTTAATTCAGCTCATTTACTCAGCCCTCTCATCACCATTCACTGTAGCCTCCACTGTTCTGCATTAAGCCAAGCTGTAGCCAGCAGCCACAGACCAGTCAAGCTTCACGCCCATGCTTGCTACTTACGCTGCTCTCTTCACGTAACCACCACGTTCCTTCTCTGCGCCCTCACTCATTCTCTCCACTAGTGTCACTATAGTGTTGATGTGAAGAATAAGGTTACACATCAATTAAACCTTGCTCACCTCCCTTGTGTGTCTTCTCAGCCTGCATTTAACATAGACGCATTGTGCGTTTAAAGCACAACACCTACATTGTGTGCACAACGCACAATGTATAATGTATGTGTTGCCTGTGTTTTGTGCACAATGCAGCGCAAAATCCATAACGTCTGCATTATTCATTATGCGTAGGCGTTGCCTACGTTTTGCGCACAACGTAGCGCAAAACGTACGTGTTTGCTTGCTCCTTACTTCTATGTTTAGCTTTGCTTCCACTGTCGCTTTGATATTCTTCTTTATCCACCTTATTTTTCCAGCTGCTATAGCTCCACTTTTTTTGGGCTAAATTTGTTCACTTTTTGCTCCATGAAGACAAGTAAAAATTAATCTTCGAAAAATAACCCAAATATTGCACTCTCGGCTCACTTTAATTTATTTTCTTCCAAATTGTACCTAAAATCATATATGAAATAAAGTGAGTATCTTAGGCATTTTTGTATCATTAATCACTAAGTGTAAATAATTAAATGCATCAACAATTAAACACATATCAATATACCCCACACTTAGCTTTTGATCATCCTTGGGCAAAACATTAAAATTAAGCTCAAAGACCCCAAAACATTGACTCATTTCCTAAATGTTCAAAGAATATATAATCATAAACAAAGATGAATAACTTTCAAAAATCATAGTAAGAAATCAACATTCCAAGCTTTTACAAATGATTAATCAACATTCATCATCTTCAAAAAGTGAGCAATCTAATAGTGGACTCGGAAAATGTGTTTAACTAAAATATATCCACGGCTACACTCAACACCATTCATGATCATGACAATCCATAACTTAGCATATCATTTCATTTCTCCACCACTAATGTTCAAATGCAAAATCTTGAATCAAAAGACTTTTCAAGGTTGTAATGTGGCAAAGGTAAGGTGAGATATATTTGGGTCAAGTAGCAGGAAAGTCATCAAAGCTAGTGAAACAAAGCAACAATAATAAAAAACTAGGTACCATCAGTTATGACGAATGCAACATTTACATTTCACAACCCCATTCAGCTCTCACACATAAACTACATGAAACATATATCAATCCAAAGGAATCATTTATACAACCCATATCAACTGAAGAGGAGAACGAAGTATGCCTTATAAAGAAGTGGAAACCTCTCCCTTGTAGTACGCATTTTCCTTGTGGAAGCTGGGAGTAGGTTTCAGGGAGGAACAAAATCGTGAGGATGCGAGGCCCGAGAAGCCGAGATTCAAAGTGGACAATATCTACAAGCGGGTGGTCTGGGTTATTACATTTGGTATCAAAGCCAATACTCGAGTGGTATGCCAGTGCGGACACTGGGCCTCCTAAGGGGGGTAAATACTTAAGGGTATCCTATATCGGCTGGAGAGTAGAATGAAGCATGTCTTATAAGGATGTGGAAACCTCTCCCTCATCGATGCGTTTTCCCTATGGAAGCCAGGAGTCGGCTTTGGGGAGGAATAAAACAGTGAGGGCGCGAGGTCGAGGCCCAAAGTAGAGAATATCTACAAGCGAGTGGTCTGGGCTGTTACATTTGGTATGAGAGCCAGTACCCGAGTGGTATGCCAGTGCAGACGCTGGGCCTCCTAAAGGGGGTGGATACTTAGGGGTATCCTATATCGGCTAGAGAGGAGAACGAAGCATGCCTTATAAGAATGTAGAAACCTCTCCTTTGTAGACACATTTTCCTCGTGGAAGCCGAGAGTAGGCTTCAGGGAGGAACAAAACTGTGAGGGCGCGAGGCCCGCGAGACCGAGGCCTAAAGCAGACAATATCTGCAAGCGGGTGGTCTGGGTTGTTACATTTAACCTCTCCTATCAACTAATAATCATGGGTTAATAATTAACCTGAGTTTTCCTTTAGGTTTTGTTTTATCAAGATATGATTGTTAATTAAATCTAACCATCGAACAACCTAGGATACAATCTCTAGATTTAATTAGGCAGTAGCATTACGAATTAAGAAAACTGATTAATCAAGGCCACAACCACATACGATGTGTCATTTAACATAAGCTATGTTATCCTTAATGATTACGAATCATCAGTCACTACACATGAATTTCAATATAACAATTATGAATTATATCGAAATTCTAGCAATGGGTTTATAATTAACAATTCAATGAGCGCATTAAAATCATCATCTCATAATACCCAATGGGTTTATACACAAATAACTAAATAATAACGAAAATCTGATTATCCATATACAATACCCAAATCAATTAATATAGGACAACACAATCAATTTCTAATGAGAGAAAGAAACAATAAAATAATAAAAAATACATAACCCAGGTCATCGGTATGGATGTCACCTCCGAACCAACGTTGGGGTGTCTAGCCTTTCAAAAGTCTTTCTAAAAAAAAATGCTTCAGTCCCTATTCTAATCCCTACCTGAAACTCCCTTTGGTTCAGCTCATTTACGCAGCCCTCTCTTCACCGTTCACTATAGCCTCCATTGTTCTGTTTCAAGCTAAGCCACATCCATATGCCACAGACTAGCCAAGCTTCACACCCATGCCTACTGCCTATGTTGCTTTCTTCACGCAGCCACCACGTTTCTTCTTTACACGCCCTCACACATTCTCTTCAGTAGTCTCATTGTAGCGTTGATATGATGAATAAGGGTTACACATCAATTAAACCTTGCTCAACTCCCTTGTGTGTCTTCTCAGCCTGCATTTAACATAGACACATTGTGCGTTTAATGCACAATGCCTGCGTTGTATGCACAATGCAGCGCATAACGCACAACGTCTGTTTTATGCATTATACGCAGGTGTTGCCTACGTTTTGCACCCAACGCATCGTAAAATACACAATGTCTACGTTATGCATTATGTACAGGCGTTGCCTACGTTTTGCACCCAACACAACACAAAATGCACGTCTCTGCCTGCTCCTTGCATCTGCGTTTAGCATTGCTTCCACTGTCGTTTTGATATTCTTCTTTATCTACCTTAGTTTTCTAGCTGCTATGGGTCCCCTTCTTTTGGGCTAAATTTGTTCACTTCTTGCTCCATGAAGACAAGTAAAAATTAATATTCGAAAAATAACCTAAATATTGCACTCTCGACTCACTTTAATTTATTTTCTTCCAAATTGTATCTAAAATCATATATGAAATAAAGTGAGTATCTGAGCATTTTTGTATCATTAATTGCTAAGTGTAAATAATTAAATTTATTAACAATTAAACACATATCAGAAGCCCGTTGAAAACTAGCACTATCTTGACTTCTATGGCTGGAAAAAAGTTCAAACATCTTTTGATCTTTTGACCATATCTTCTTCTCCCGATCTATAAATGATATGGGATATGAACCAAAAGACTCTTAACACATTGATCTACATCACCACTAAAAATCTTATCTATCTGAAAACATTTGGGCGAGATTGAGTGATAAAATTAGGATGGAAATGATGAGAAAAAAAATCTGGAAATTGGTTCTGGAGATTGGGTGTGCATAGTCATATGTTAAGGTTACACGGCTGTGACTTGTTCGTTGGTGTGCACAGGTGTGCATTATGGTTGCATCCTTATAACTTGGTTATTTTGGAATGCACGGTCATGAACTGATGTTGCATGGCTGTGACTTAATTTTTATTGGGTTAAATAACTCAAAAGTGCACGATTGAGCTTTTTGCACACCGAACATCCTTCCTTCTTTTGCCTATAACTTCTTCTCTAGATATCCAAATGACATGGTACTTGATCCAATAGAATCATAAGACATTGTTATTCATCACCATCTGAAAAAATTTATAGCCATATGAAATGATTTATTGATGAATTTAAGATGAAAATGTTGACTATGTTGGAGTACGATAACTAGAAAGATTTCATTGAATAAGCTTTGGTATTTTTACAATATCTTGTTCTGTAGGTATCTGAATGGAATGGTTTTTAATTTGTAGTAACATAGAGACATAGGGATACATAGTTTATTAAGAGATCGAATTTTAATTCTCTCTCTAGAATTCCATATTTTGAATTAAAGTTTAGTACAGGATATTGATTTAGTTTATAAACAGTCTCAAACATTTGGAGCATAATGTTTGGAATATTGAACCAAATTGACTGGCCTTGGTGTCATTAGAAACTTAAAAAAATGGGGAACATTGTTATGGAGAAATTGTTTCCAAATTATTTCATTTTCCTTGTCATAATGTTCATGGAAAATAGACCCGAAGGTTTGGAAATTTGGAGAATTTATAAAAAAGAATGAGAGTTTGAATACTACATGATTATATAATGTTAGAATAACATTAGTGAATGAATGGTTAGTATTAAAGCATAAAAAACATGTGTATAATGGAAATGAAGAGGTTCATATGATTGCAATTGTCATTCAAAAGGAAATGAGTAATGGGTATTACATAAAAGTGAATGTGAATTTGATATTATAAGAGCAAATAATACTAAAGATGAGAATGTGCATAAATTATGAAATTTGATATTGTACCCATAGTTGTCATTGAGCATGAACTATACTTATTTCAAATATACATTTATGCATAAATTAATGCTTATAATTGTGCCTAGTTATTAATGTGAGTGTGTGCAATGTATGTATTGCATAATTTGGATGTGTAGGATAAACGTCTACATTCAAACGTTTCCAGATCATGGAAGCTAATGCTAATCTGGAGACTATGAGTTGACCTAGATGGTCTTACCAACTATTTTTTGTGATTGCAATGTACTGATTCCAAACATTAAAGGTCCGGACTTTTGATGTATGAATGTAATATTGAAGTATTACTTAAATGTGAATTGGACGGAATATGTGATATATTAACTTGATCGTTAAATGCCAAACCTAGTTTCAAAGAAAAATGTGAATATGCATATGAACAAAAAAGTGATTCTTAACTTAAATGTTGAATGCCGGACTAAAGTCTGATGACATATGTAAAGTGAAAGAAAGTGACGGTTTGATCATATATGACCAATTAATGCATGTAATATAGAGGCAGTTTTGACTGGAGTCGCCATTGAAAAAGAGCTCAAAGCTCAAAATGTGAAAAGAGCCTTAGGCTTAGTTGTGAATGTACCTGGTATCCACTAAAGGATATAGGAAATTATCTGATACAACTTGGTATCCATGAGGGATAAGGGCCAGCCCTGTATCCACAAGGGATATGAGCTAATAAAAAAAGGCACTCGATCATAATAATAATAATTGCAAGTGAGTCTCATAAGGATTGCATATGCATACGAAAGTATGATTTAAATATTTAACTGATTTCTGAATATGATACGTATTGATGTGAAATGTGAAATGCATAATCAATTGATATATGGTGCAATATGATTATTAAAGAAATAATGAGAATTATGTGAATATGTGAACTTTATTTATTATGTGATTGAGTGAGCCGTCAAGGATGGTCACTCATTGAGTTTGCAAAACTCACCCAAAATTTACAATATTTTTTCAAGCTCTGAAAAGTTACCCTATTATGCTAACGAGAGTATTGTCATTACATACAAGTAAGAGATAAAGGTCAGGATCAGTTCGCGTCTGCATAAGTATTTTC
>JAOQMP010000009.1:22132561-22146170 GCA_027563575.1 Erythroxylum pedicellare | reverse complement strand
GTGTTATATGATGAGTGAGCCATCGAGGATGGTCACTCACTGAGTTCGCAAAACTCACCCAAAATTTGAAATATTTTTCAAGCTCAAAAGAGTTATCTCGTTAGGTATATAGGAGTATAGCCACTGTATTCAAGTAAGAGGTAGAGGTCGGGATCAGTTCATGTCGGCATTGTATTTCTTTATTTTTGTGTCAAATTGAGTCTTCTGCAATTACTATATCTTGTGGATTTGAATATTTCTATTGTGTATGACTTTCCAATTGGAAATGTTTTGCAAAAGAGATTGATCAATGTGTAATAATAATTATGATTTCGAGTTTTATAAAATAAAAGTATGGGCCTAAATTTGATTATAAATTTTTGTCGCGTGTAAAAAATTTTATATGAAGGTTTGGCTGATTGACTACTACTATCACGCCATTTTTGCAGGATTCGCACTCGAATATCACTCATGATATCATGTACATGTCTTGCGAGAGTGGGGTGCTATACAGACGCAAAGTCACTTTCAGATTCGAGTTTTCGAGGAACGTTTTGGACATTTCAGTCCCAGAAAGGTACTAGGGTTGCCTTAATTGGAAAAGACTATAAAAGGATAATGATGGAACCCTAAAATTGTGCTTACATTTCTATTTACATTTGGAAACCCAAAAGAGAGAGAGAAAGAAGAAGAGGAAGAAGAGTAGGGTTTCAACACTGAAGCTTCCTGGAATAGGTGATCTCCCGACACCACTGCTTTCCCAAATCATCCAACCTAAGTTTCATTTCTTCCCCATTTACTTTTTTATTCATTTAAATATGTAAGATTGAGATGGGTTGTATGGACATGGATTTTAAGTTGTTCATGATGTTCTAACTTTTCCTTTAGGACTTTGCTTATCTTTAATGTTAATCTTGTTGATTTGTGTTTACTTGAGTTGGGTATTGTAATTGATTGATGTATTTGCATATTTCGATAATAAACTGAGAGGGTGAGCCTAATAAAAATGATTAGATTAGATTAACAAGATTTGGGCAATCTAATTGACCACTTAATCAATCTAGTCAGTAATTTCATGGAGAGAGATCTCGTGCAAGACCCAATTGGTTTTTATAGAGCTTTAGAACTAATTAGAATTGTGGGTAATTTGTGAATTGAGAGACTGAAAGTCCATAATTCAATTAGGGTTTACAATTTAGGGAATGATTATAACTCAAGAGAGAGTAATCAACCCTACGATAAGATCTCATAAACACATAAAAGGCTATATTAGCATTAATGATAAGTAAAATTCCCTCTCCCATACCTTGGTCAATTCTCTTTATAGATTTCCATTATTACATTATTTGAATATTGTTAGTTTGTTTTGATTTAGTTTACTTTTTAGTTATTATTCAAATTTAAGTCTTAAGCAAAGCACAACCCAAATTAAGTGATGCCTAAGAACAATCTCTATGGGATGATATCCGCTTTTTACTACAAGTAACGACGCGTATACTTGTATTTTTTAGCATAAAACAAGTAATTGGTTTTATAATCAACAAGTTTTTTGTGTCATTATCGAGGATTCTTTTCCTTGAGTTTTTATAAGTGCATGAACACAAAGAACACGAGAAGGTCCAACAAGCTTAGTAAGGAAGAGCGTTCAGATATTAAAAGGCACGAAAGAGCGCTAAGAAGAGCTAGACGCCAAGAACAAATACAAAGGAATATGGCAGAAGAAAGAGAGCAAGGAGGAGCTGAGAGGACGTTAAAGGAATTTATAAGGCCAGATTTCAGTCCTCAAGGAGTTGTAAGGGCAGTGATTTAGGCCAATAATTTTGAGATGAAGCTTACTCTCCTTAATATACTTCAGAGCAGTGTGTAGTTTTATGGGTTATCCAATGAAGATCCTAAAACCTATCTTGTAAATTTCTTGGAGATCTGTGATACTTTTAGGTTTAATGGGATGTCGGATGATGTTGTGAGGTTGAGATTGTTTTCTTTTACTTTGAGGGATTAGGCAAAGGTATGGTACATCACTCACTGCAAGCCAAATCACATCACTCACTGTAAGCCAAATCACTACTTGGGAGCAGCTAGTCCAAGCTTTCTTGGCTAAGTACTTTCCTTTGATCAAGACAATAAGAATTATCAAAGAGATCACCAACTTTCAATAAAGTGAAGGGGAGTCATTGTGTGAAGCTTGGGAGAGATTCAAGGAATTACAAAGGAGTTGTCCCCACCACAACTTTCCGAGGGAGTTTTTTTTGTAAACATTCTACAATGGTGTGACTCAGAGCATAAGAGGAACAATAAATACAATTATAGGGGGGTCTTTGATGAGGAAAACCATTGATACAGCTCATGATCTTTTGGAAGAGTTGGCTAGTAATAGTTGTATGTGGTCAAATGAAAGGAGTAGATAAGGGTCTAAAGAGCAAAAAAGAATGATTCCACTTGACTAAGTGACAGCCTTGCAAGCACAAATTGCTGCCCTTACCAAGTAGTTGAGCAATATGCAAGGAGCTTCTTCATCAACAGTCAAGACCATGTAAGTACAATGTGAATTATATGGACAAGATAACTATGGTACAGTTTAATTTTTCTTGCTAAGAGCGAGTGGTACAGAACAAGGAAATTACTTGGGTCAGTCGCAACGAGGTAATAGTCCATACTCTAATACTTATAATCCTGGGTGGAAAAACCACCCAAATTTTTCATGGAGTACTAATAATGCAAGTGGATAAGTGAGAACACAATGCACAAGTTAATGGACATATTGGGGTCAAAGTTCTCAAGCCAAAAGGAAGGTCAAAGAAGACAAGAAGAGAGTTAGAAAAAAATAGAGGTAAAGTTTGACTAGATTGTTAAGAACCACGCTTCATCCATCTATAACTTGAAGGTACATGTAGGTCAACTTACTAATGCTTTGTCTTCTAAGAATGCAGGAAGCTTACCGAGCAACACTGAGGCCAATCCAAAGGAACAATTTAAGGTGATCACATTTAGGAGTGGCAAGCAATTGGAGGAGCCAAATGTGCAAAAAGATAGCCAACAAAAGGAAAAGGTAAAAAACAAAGAAGAATAGACGACATATATACCACCACCACCCTACAAGCCTAAGATTCCATATCCACAAAGAGTGAGACAACATCAACTCATCACTTAATTCTCCAAATTTTTGGAGAATTTGAAGGAACTTTAAATTAATTTGTATTTAATGGAGGCATTTGGAACGTATGCCCAAGTATGCAAAATTTCTCAAGGACATATTGACACACAAATGCACATGGGAGGACAATCAGATGTTGACCTTGACGAAGAAATGTTGTTCAATCATCAAAAGCACAATGCCTTCAAAACTACAAGATCCAAGGAGTTTTACTATTCTATGTGTTGTTGGTGATTTTGAATTTTCTAAATGCTTATGTGATTTAGGCACAAGTATTAAATTGATACCTTTGTCTATTTGCAGGAAATTGGGACTAGGAGACGTTAATCTAACATCCATGCTTATCCAACTTGTAGATTAATTCATAAAAAGGCCATTTGGGTAGTAAAAGACATTATGCTAAAAGTGGATAAATTTATAATTCCTATTTTTTTATTTTGTTAGATTTTAAAGAAGATAGGAATTGTCCACTGATTTTGGGTAAGCCTTTTATGAATACTGGTAGGGAATTAATTGATGTGCATGAAGGAAAACTAGTTTTAAGAATTGGTGATGAGCAGGTTGAATTCAATATGACTAAATCTTTGAAGAAATTGGTGGATGGAAATGCTTGTATGAAAATTGATGTTATGGATGATTGTGTGAAGGAGGTTGAGAAGGAAAGTGAAAAGGAAGTTGAGAAAGTTATTAAAGTGCATAGGGAAGAGAGTGTGAGCGAAGAGGAATTGTGTGAGGAGGGTGAGCAAGAGAAGTTAGAGAGAGAGATTGCACCCACACCACCTTTCATTGTAAAGCCTCCCACTTTAGAACTAAAACCCTTACCTTCTCACCTAAGGTACACATTTTTATGCAAGTACTACACCTTACCCATCATCATTTCCAAACCAATTAGATGTTGAGCAAGAAGGGAAAGTGGAAGAGACCATTAAGAAAAGGATGAGAGCCATAGGGTGGCAAATTTATGATATTAGGGGATTAGCCCCATTGTGGTGATACATAAGATTAACCTTGAAGAAGGATGCAGAGGGAGAGGTAAAGAAGGTTAAATCCAAACATGCAAGAGGTTGTGAAGAAGAAAGTGGTGAAGCTTTTAGATGTACGTATTATATAACCAATTTCAGATAGTAAGTGGGTAAGTTCAGTGCAATGTGTGCCTAAGAAAGGAGGCATGACAGTGATGGAGAATGCAAAAGGTGAACAAATTTCCACTAGGACCATCATAGGTTTGAGAGTGTGCATTGATTATAGGAAGCTTAATTTGGACACCAAGAAAGACCATTCTCAATTACCTTTTATAGACCAAATGATTGAGAGGGTGGTTGGCCATGCTTTTTATTGCTTTCTTAATGGATATTCAGGATATAATCAGGTGTTCATATACTCCTAAAACTAAGAGAAAACCACTTTCACTTGTCCTTATGGGACTTTTGCTTCCAGGAGGATGCCTTTTGGTTTATGCAATGAACCATCCACATTCCAAAGGTACATGATGGCTATCTTTGCAAATATGAATAAGGACTTCATATAGTTATTTATGGATGACTTCTCTATTTTTGGGCACTCTTTTAATTATTGTTTGTTTAATTTGGATAGAGTATTACAAAGATGCGAGGAGTCTCATTTAGTCTTGAACTAGGAAAATTGTCATTTCATGGTCCAGGAGGGAATTATTTTGGGTCATAAGATCTCATATAAAGGAATTGAGGTAGACCAAGCTAAAACTGAAGTGATTGAAAAGCTTCCACCTCTTACCAATATTAAGGGCATCCGAGCATTCTTTGGTCATGCAAGGTTTTACAGATAGTTCATTAAAGATTTGTCTTTTATTGCTAGACCATTAACTAACTTGTTAGTTAAAGACGTGTTATTTGTGTTTGATGATGATTGTTTAAATGCTTTTAACAAACTAAAGATGGCACTTACAATAGCACCTATTTTGGCGACACCAGATTGATTACTTCTTTTCAAGATCATGTGTGATGCAAACAACCATGCCAGTGGTTGTGTGCTTGGACAGTGAAAGGAGAAGAAGTTATATGTAATTTACTACGCCAACAAGACCTTGATAGGAGCATAACTAAACTACACCACTACTGAGATGGAGTTGCTTGTAGTGATATTTCTATGTGAAAATTTTCGTTCTTACCTTTTAGGCTCATAAGTTATTGTTTTTAAAGATTATGCAGTATTGTGTGATTTCTTTGCAAAGAAGGATGCCCAGGCCAGGCTCATCCAATGGGTGTTTTTGCTTTAATAATTCAACATTGAGTTTAAGGATAAGAAAGGAGTAAAAAATGTTTTGGCAGACCACCTATCGAGACTTGAAGGGGAACAAAATAAAGAAGATAAGGAAATTGAAGAGTGTTTTCCTGACGAGGCTTTAATGATGGTAGAAAATCCTTTTCTTCCTTAGTTTGTAGATATTACCAATTATCTCTCAGGTGGTATTCTTCTCCCTAATCTCTCATATTAACAAAGGAAGTGGTTCTTATTTCAATGTTCTTGCTATATTTGGGATGAACCTCTGCTATATAAAATATGTGCTGATAGTTTGATTTGCAGGTGTGTCCCTGAAGATGAAATGCCTGAAGTTTTGACCCAATGTCATAGTTCAGTTTATACTGGACACTATAGAGTGAACAAGATAGCTACTTGTATTTTAGAGTGTGGATTCTACTGGCCTAACTTATTCAAGGACAACTGAGATTTTGTATTACGTTGTGATAGGTGCCAAAGAGTGGGCAATATTTCGAAGAGGGATGAGATGCCACTTTCAAACATCATGGAGGTGGAGATATTTGATGTGTGGAGATATTAGCTTCAGAACTTGCTTTGAATCAGTTTAAATCCACTTGATGCATGCTAGATATAAATGACTAAGGCCTTCCTACTTTAACCTTTTGGCTTAAATGACGTACCCTTTTATTATCACTTGCTATCCCCATTGAGCTTTTAACCTTTTGTTTCTTGAAATCACCCAAATTTAAAAGCCCTAAATCCCATTAGCTTGCCCAATCACAAGTTAATAGAGTGTTAAGTGATACTGTAGTATGGAATCACAAGTTAAAAGCACATTGCATGTAGCTATTGTTTTCTGTTCATTGTTTCTTAATTGTGTTTTAAAAAAAGAGAAAAGAACAAAATGAAAAAGAAGGAAAAAGAAAAAAGAAAAGAAAAGAAAAGAAAAATGGATAACATCTAGTAGCTTCAATAAGTGCAAAGAGGTATTCTAGATCTTATAATTTTATCTTTGTCATCCCTTTATACGCTTAGTAGTTGATAAATGCTTGCTTGTGATAAAACTCTTAAACCTATTTAACCTATCTTAACCCATGCCACATTACAACCCGAAACAAAGGCCTTTTGATCTATCCTAGCATGTAATCATTGTGGAGAAAAATTGGTGTATTAGCAAGTCTAGGATAGAGTGGTTTCCTATAGGAAGTTTGAGAGAAACATTAACCATCAAAAAATTGAGAGAAATGAGTGAAATCTATAAGGAAGGTCTATTTTGAATTTATACTTATCTTTGAGTGATGGTTTCATAGGTTAAGTTTGCCTATATGCACCAATGAAAATTAGTCATTATGTGTCTTGTATTTTGACAGTTGGGTGGGCCAAAGTTTGAGGAATTGCATGCTTTAATATTTGTGAAAATGAAGTGATAAAATCTTATTATTGTATTTGATCTTTGCTTAAGTATAAGCAAAAGTTTGTGGGGATGTTGATAGGTGTAGATTGCATTATATTTCAATAGGTAATTTGATATATGCTTAGTAGTTAAGTTGATTGCTTAGTGAGTGTTGAGCTTAAGAATTGTGTTAGTTCATAAACATTTGTGTTTTAAGTGTTCTTTAGGTGAGAACATGTTTTTGAGCTTAAATTATATATATGTGATGTGTCGTGATGAGTTTTTTAGTGTTTCAGGGCACTCGGAAGAGTTTCAGAAGAGACTTAAACCAAAACACTAGGCCACGATCGTGGGGGACCTACTATGATCGTGACAGAAGCACCAACATTGGGCCACGATCATGAAAGAAGCTCAAGTATAAGGCAACAATCGTGGGGAATCTACCATAATCGTGATAGAGAGCAAGTAAACCAACCACGATCATGCACTAAGGGCCATAATTGTGGCCTGTGTACAGACAGATGCAAATTCACTTTCAGATTCAAGTTTTCAAGGGATGTTTCTGACATTTCGGAACCCAAAAAGACACTAGGGTGGCCTTAATTAGAAAAGACTATAAAAGGATAATGATAGAACCCTAGAATGGAGCTTACATTTCTGCCTACATTTAGAACTCAAAAGAGAGAGAGAAAGAAAAAGAGGAAGAAGAGGAGGGTTCTGACGTTAAAGCTTCCCAGAATAGGTGATCTCCCGTTGCTGCTGCTCTCCCGAATCATCCAACCTAACTTTTATTTCCTCCCCATTTACTTTTTTATTCATTTAAATATGTAAGATTGAGACGAATGTATGACATAGATTTTGAGTTGTTCATGATGTTCTAACTTTTCCTTTGGGATTTTGCTTATCTTTAATGTTAATCTAGTTTATTTGTGTTTACTTGAGTTAGGTGTGTGATTGATTGATATATTTGTATATTTCAGTAATAAGCCAAGAGGGTGAACTAGATAAAAATGATTAGATTGGATTAACGAGAGTTGGGCGATCTAATTGACCATTTAATCAATCTAGTCAATTATTTTATGGAGAGAGATCTAGTGCGAGACCCGATTGTTTTTTAAAGAGCTTTAGAACTAATTAAAATTGTGGATAATTTGTGAATTGAGAGATTGCAAATCCATAATTCGATTAGGTTTTATGATTTAGGGAATGACTATAACTCGAGAGAGAGTAATCAACCCTACGATCGTTTAGAATTGACACCCCCATAAACATATAAAAAGCTAAATTATCATTGATGATAGTTAAAATCCCCTCTCTCATAACTTGATTAATTCTCTTTGTGGATTTTCTTTATTACATTATTCGATCATTGCTAGTTTGTTTTCGATTTAGTTTACTTTTCAGTTATTATTCAAATTTAAGTCTTAAACAAAGTATAACCTGAATTAAATGGTACCTAAACACAATCTCTATAGTCCAATATTTGCTTTTTACTAAAAGTAATGACCAACTAGATTAATCATCTATTAACTGCATTACATGTGTTTATTTTCTATTAAATAAGGATGATACTTTTGAAGTCTTTGAGAAGTTTTGTAAAAAAATTCATATTGAAAAAGGGTATTGCATTACATCTATTCAAAGCGATCATGGAGGAGAATTCGATAACAAAAATTTTTAAGATTTCTATAATGACAATGGGATATCTCACAACTTTTCATGCCCAATGACTCCTCAGCATAATGGAATTGTTGAGAGAAAGAGCAGGACTATTATTGATATGGCCAAAATAATGCTATGCGAAGGTAATATACCCTATGATTACCAAGTAGAAGCCATGTCAACTGTCTGGAACATACTTAACATGTGCCTTATAAGATCTATTCTGAAAAAGACCCCTTATGAGTTGTGAATAGGTAAAAAACCAAATGTCGCTTACTTTTGAGCATTTAGTTGCAAGTGCTTCGTTCTAAACAATGGAAAAGACAAACTTGGAAAGTTCGATACGAGATCAGATGAAGCTATTTTTTAGGCTACAGTATCACTAATAAGGGATTCAGAGTTCACAATAAAAAAACAAAGAAGATAGAAGAATCAATATATGTAGTATTTGATGAAGCACTACCCTCGACAACAACGGCTGATTTAGAAGGTGAAGAACATCCCTTGACTCTTAAAAATACATTGCAGACTCAAACTACACCTATAATACCTTCGAAATTACAAGATCAAAAAGGTCCTTCTAAATCTAGGACAAAGTAAACTCCTTTCTCTCAATAGGAGCCTATGCAAAGAAGAACACCAAAGATTGTTGAAGAGGCTCTTGTTGATGAAAACTAGGTTTCAACTATAAAAGAGGAACTGAATCAGTTTGATTAAAAAAAAGTGTAGAATCTAGTACCTCGTCTAAAAAACAAGTTAGTCATTAAAACTTGTTGGGTATTTCAAAACAAACTTGAAGAAAATTGTAAGGTAGTAAGAAACAAAGCTAGACTTGTAGCTCAAGGTTATAATCAACAGGAAGGTGTTGGTTTTGATGATACTTATGCACCTATTGCTAAATTGGAATCAATTATAATTTTACTTGCCTTTACATATTATAGAAATTTCAAATTGCTCCAAATGGATGTCAAAAGTGCCTTCTTAAATGAATATATTAATGAAGAAGTGTTTGTTAAGCAACCTCCAGCCTTTAATGATGAAAACCATCTTGATTAAAAGCTCTGTATGGTCTTAAATAGACTCTTTGAGCATGGTACGAGAGGTTAAGTAATTTTTTGCTTAAGAATAACTTTGAAAAAAGAAAGGTAGATAAAAACTTATTTATTAAGAAAAAGGATAATGATTACTTATAATGCAAATATATGTTGATTACATAATATTTAGTGCTACTAATCAATCTTTCTATGAAGAATTCTTAGCATTAATGTAGGGGAAGTTTGAAATGAGCATGATAGGAGAACTATCTTTCTTTCTCAGATTACAAAACAGACAAACAAAAAGGGATCATCATTAGCCAAGACAAATACACAAAGGAACTTATAAAGAAGTACCATTTTAAGAATGCCAAACCGATGGGCACTCCTATGTATACTGGAACTAACCTTGATAAGGATGAAGAAGGCAAGGCTACGGATGAGACAAAGTACAGAGGAATGATTAGGTCACTGCTATATCTTACAAGCTCAAGATCAAAAATTATGCTTAAAGTGAGCCTTTGTGCACGCTTGTAATTAAATCCAAAAGAAAGCCACCTTTAAGTGGTTAAGAGGATCTTTCGATATCTTCACAGAATTATGCACTTCGAAGTATGGCATCCAAAACTGATTCTTTTAACATAGTTAGCTATTGTGATCCAGATTATGCAAGTGATAAAGTTGATCAAAAACACACAAGTGATCACTGTCAATTTCTTAGAGGATATCTACTTTCCAAGTCTTGCAAGAAACAAAATTGCCCAACGCTTTCAACAACTGAAGCTGAATATATAGCAACTGCAAGTTGTTGTTCTCAAATCTTATAGATGAAGCGTCAAATCCATAATTTCTCTCTAAACTTTAATCATATTCCTATATTATGTGATCATACTAGTGCAATAAATCTTTCAAAAAATCCTATGCATCATTCTAGGACTAAACATATAAAAACCAAGCATCATTTTCTTGGAGACCATGTTTTAAAAGGAATCATTAATCTTTTACACGTTAATACTGAAAATTAAGTAGTTGATATCTTCACTAAGCTATTCTCTAAAGATAGATTTTATTTATTAAGAACAGAGCTTAGTATGTGCAGACTATCTGATATTATATCTATATGAATTTTTTATACTACTTCTCTTTGCAAACATTAGTAGGCTCCTTCTAATCTGATTCTTTAGAAGCCTCCTCTTATTTTGGTAAGCTCCTATTAGTTTAGAAGGTCCCTGTCAGTTTCGAGACCTCCTCTTAGTTCAATAGGGCCCTACTAGTTTAGAAGGCCCTTCTTATTTTAGAAGGCTCCTCTTAGTTTGACAAAGTAGGATACAAGTGTCCTAAAAAGGTAGTCATTCATGGCATTGTTTCAATTTTTACAACTGCATGCTCTACTATAACATCTCTCCGTATATGTCTAATAGAAGATACGCAAACAATCACACTTCCTTTACTGGTGTGTACGACTACCCATCCCCATATGAGATCAATCCTCAAGGATCGTTTAATATTACCAAAAACATACTTCTCTCTTCTACTCATCATTGTCTTTCTCAAAAGTGTCGTTCTTTTCCTCTCTACACCCTAACTTTCTACTTTCTCTCTGTTTTTCTTCCAAAATCTCCTAAACATCAATGACACAAACGAAATCAAAGGGACCAAAGAAAACCTTAGCTTTAACTTCTACCCATTGTGAAACTCTCCGCCATGAACAAAGTCTTGCTTCTAAGTCCTCTTCACTGTCTCCAATAGTAGGTTCTTTGAACGCTCCTACTAAACTTGCTCCTCTAAACCCCAAGTTTCATAAATACCCACTCAAGAGACGCTAGAGGAGAGAAAAAGGTAGATTTTGTCTATGCTATCTCTAGAATTAGATTATAAGTCATCCTTAGAGCACAAACAGTAGTATCTCTCTGACTCTAGTGAAGAAGAAGAGGAATAAGAATAAGAAGAAGAAGAAGAATAAGAGCAAAAAGTAATAAAAAAAAGAAATAGAAGAATTTTTTAGTGAGGGGGAGCTAGCGAGAAAAGTACGTTCCATTCTCCTTCATTCTCACTACTCATTTTTACTTTGCCTATCCTCTCTTCCAAGACTTCCACACCACCTTCCACTACTCCTCAACCCAATTCTACAGATGAGAAAGTGCCTGAAGTGCACTAGATTGTAAATGATAATGGCTCAGATGAAGAACTAGCTCCGTTAATAAGAAGACCATAAACCAGAGCAAGTGTGGCAAGACAAGATGTACAAGATGAAACTCCTGAGGTTAAAAAGAAAGAATAAGAAGAATCACAAAAAGAAAGCAAAAGGGATGAAATAAGAAAAGGCAAAACACCTATGGTTGAAGAAAATATTGAGGACCCAATTGTTAGGGATAAGCCAATTTTTGAAGAAGTCATGTTTGAAGAATTCCCTAAGCTCATTGAAGAATTCCCAAAGGCCAAAAGGACAAAATCAAAAAAACCCGTCGTACTTAAGAAGGGAGAGTCTTGAACACCAGTGAAGTTGCTCCAGTCGATGAAAGCTAAAGCAAGGTATAAAATGCTCTATAAGAAGAGAAAGATGGTCATTAGACATATGTTGCCTCCCTCTTTTAATGAAATTGGTATTCCGATCTCTCCGTATCTGATTACTGTTGGTTGGGAAAATTTCTTAAACTTGAATGAAACAATGTGTGATGACTTGGTTAGATGTTTTTACACACATATGAGAGAAGAAGAAATTGATGTGAAACTGGCAATCATTTCATGGGTACGTGACTGTGAGATGTTAATTACGGAAGAAATATTGGGGAACATTCTGGGTGTAATTCCTATAAGTAGGACTAACCTTCCCTGTCATAAGTGGGACATTATTGATCATGATTTGGGAGAGTTTGTGGACTTTATATGTCTGCACACTAAAAATGCCCATGGAGGGAGACCCTAGTGTAGACACTTGGACCTATTGTGCCTTGCATCCATATTGGCTACTTCAAGTTTTCCAATAAGCAGCTCGGTAGAAAGATGCAGTCTTCTAGATATGTATGTGTCTATAATCTTTTAAAAGGCAATAAGATGAACCTCCCAGTAATGATTTTGAAGTTTATGATGAACAAGGGAAGTCATAAGAATACCACTGGTAGTTTGTCAGATATGATGTTGTTAACTAAGATTTTTGCTTACTCTGGATTGCCCTTTGACAATCTGAGTTGGTATGAACCTGCAAAGTTCCACTCTTCCATTCCCTACCAATTCGGTTATAAGCTAAAGGACACTGTGTGGGTAGAGAAGAAGTCAGAAAGAGTAGTAGATCTGTTGGGTCCTATCTATAAAAATCGGCCCCTGCCACACTCCAGAACACAATGATTTGATTCATTAAGAACTTAGGGATCTTTGTTTTAATCAAGACCAAATATGCAACCAAATTGACAGCCTGTAAAACCAAATCCTGAACATGCTAGTTCTTCTTAGAAAAATTCTTGATTCTCTTAACTAACTTTATTACTATTTTTACTTGGATTTTTCTTACATACTCGTAATATTTCTTACGAATTAATTTCATTCCCTCTTATTTTTTTATAATGACAAAGGGGTAGAATAGTTAATGATATACTTTGCATCTGTGATATATTTTTGATATTGCCTTGGTGATATATTTCTTTTTTGATGATATCTGTGATATGTTCTGATAACTACTGTTGAAATTTCCGTTGAACTTATGAAGTTTAATTCTGTATTATACAAATGATAAGCTCCTTCTAGTTATGATTGTGAGTAAGAACATTTAAAGTTTACAAGTATCTTTCTAAATCTTTTCTTATTATTTGAATTTTGAAAATATATATTATTGTTTCTCATCATCAAAAAGGGGGAGATTATTATCTTAAGGTTTATGTTTAACGATTTTGACGATAACTTTATAATATTTCAAAATTCAAATTGGATTTATTTCCTTGTATAAACAATGATATAATTCTTAAAAAAGAAATAAAATCATAGGATAATTGCTTCTTTTCTTGCAGGAACCTTCTTTATGAACTTACTTAATTAGAAATGATTTCATGACATCCAGAAGGATCTTACTAATTCGAATAATTAGCTCCGGAAGTTTTGAAAAAACATTTATCTTAATGTCTAAATTTCAAAGATTTAAGCAGGGATGATATCAAA
>JAOQMP010000009.1:22120160-22132461 GCA_027563575.1 Erythroxylum pedicellare | reverse complement strand
AATTGCTTGATAAATTGAGAATTGGGAAATATGTGTTTTATGATTCAATGTAAGTTTTACAATAGAAATGAATATTTTAATTATTTTTGCTTGTTACTGATTATAAAACTGTTACCCACGAGCTTTAAACTAACCCCTCCATTTTTGTCCCATCTTTAGGTGAAGAGTATGAGATCGAGTAACCAAGGGTCAAGGTATCATTCCAATTATACATCTTTTTGTACTTTAAAATAGTTTTGAAAACACAAGGCTTTAATTGCATTTTGAGCAAATTATTGTTCATGTATCTTTGTATTTTGGGATTTTGAGATATTGATGTATTGTAGTTTGAAATGCCCATTAAAGCTTTGTAAAACTCTTATATTTTGATGCTAATGGAATATGATTGTGTTTCTGCTCATGACTCTCAAAGTTTGTACATTGCATTTTCAAGTTTTCATAGGGGTAATAATTTGTGTTCTAGCTTTTGGGGAAAAACTGTATTGATGTAGGCTAAATTAGACAAAGTTATCTTCTTAGAAGCTGTAGTTTATCTTTATAGTTTTCCTACGCTATATAGTATGAAATTTTTGGACATTGGAGTTGAGAGATATGATCATTAGAAGTTTGTGATGCTACATAGGATGGAAATACAGGACAGCTACACTAATTAGAAAATTTGACCATTTTGGAAAGTATAGTTAGTGATTTAGAACTTTTGGGTTATGTGAAGAAGACCTGGTAGAAATTCCTTCGTCTGATTCATCTTAGACTGAATCCCTTCATCTGATTCATTTTAGACCGAATCACTTCATCTGATTCATCTTAGACTGACTTCCTACGTCTGATTCATCTTAGATAGAGTCCCTTCTTTTGATTCATCTTAGACTGAGTCCTTTCGCCTGATTTATCTTAGACTGAATCCCTTCGGTTGATTCATCTTAGACTGAATCCCTTTGTCTGATTGGTTTTAGATTGACTCTCTTCGTCTGTTTCATCTTAGACCGACTCCCTTCGTTTGATTCATCTTAGACTGAATCACTTCGTCTGATTCATCTTAGACCGACTCCCTTTGTCGGATTCATCTTAGACTGAATCCCTTCGTCTGATCCATCTACACTTTTGAAAATTTGAGATTTTAACCTTATAGATTGCAAAATATCTCTTCAAGGTCTTCATAAAAGTTGTAGATCTTGAAGTCCTATTTGAAACTGCCCTAAAATAACCACAATCTGATATCTCTAGTGAAAGTTATGCTAATTGTCCCAAGATAGGTACAATATGATTAAGAACATAATCATTTTTTATTCTTTTGGCCATAACCTTATCATCCGACCTCCAAATGAAGTGATTCTTAAAAAAATAGATTCCTAACATATTTTTGAATCTCTCCATAAAAATTAATAGCTTTCAGTCTTGATTTGAAAAAGATTGATGAAAAGAAAGTGAGGGATCGGTTAGGAGAGCATGACTAGGTTATGAACATACTTTGGTATGTTAATCATATCTTGATCAATAGACCTCTGAATGAGATGATTATTGTTTCAAAATAAACTAGGTACATGGATCTACAAATCCTATGAAGAAATTGAATTGTAATTCAATCTTTAAGACTTTCAATTTCTAGATGGAACTTGAGTATAATGTACTATTTTAGTTTAATAACAGCTCGAAAATGTTTGGGGGTATAATTTTCAGATTTCTGATTCAAATTAAATGATCTTGGTGTCATTAGAAACTTAAGACAATGGGGAACAAATTTTATAAAAAAGTCAAATTATAATTCCAGTTTGAGGTTTCCTAAAATCTATTATGAAATAGGAGAAATGAGTTTGTTTTTAATGTTTGACTGATGTATACCCATAATTTCAGAAAATTTGACGAAAAATTCTAAATCACTATTTGTACACACCAACTCAATTTTTAAGACACATAATCCTCAATTCACATTATAATCACACTAAAACAATCATTTATACCTGGAAAGTGTCAAATGAGTGCATGAGCAAATCATTGTAATGTGTGCAATAATTAAATTTGTGTGTGTGTATGCTAACATTATGCATGAATACGAAATGCATTTTTCTAACCTCTCATTGATATTTCTTTTTTACAAAAATCTAAGATTCTAACCCTTTGTATGGGAACAGGATGTTACATTAAGAGGAAACTTAATGGTCCATGAAGCTGAAATTAGGCAAGATGAACGATCCTCAAACAAAAGAGGAATGACACTAAAAAAAGCTGATGAATCAAACATAAATGAAAGAGAAACTGAATTGCAAATAGATGGAGATGACAAATTTAATTTCATCGTCAGAAAATATGCTCATTCTACAAAAAGAAGCTTATGAAGAAAGGAGAAGGAAACAAGAAAATTGGAAATAACAGGTTCCTATCAAAAGGGAGCAACAGTAATAGCAATACACAAAACAATCAAATTGTATGGTATCACTGCAAGAAACCTAGACACACAAGACCAAAATTTCTTCTTAAAAAATAAAATAGAAAATAGAAAACTCAGAAAACAAGCTATGACTGCAGCCTAGTCAGATGAGGATTTTGAAAACTTTGAAGAAGAAGAGCCTGAAAAAGTCAGCAATGTTTACTTTATGGCTAAATCATAAGACGATGAGGTATATTATTCTGAATCTAATATTGAAATTGATGAATTAAGAGATGTATATCTTGATTTATATGATTAATAAAAAGATAATAGTGCAGTATTTCAAAAAGGTTGAGAAGTCAAAAAATAATGATGTGTCCTTAACGAATAAGATTGAATCACTAGAATATGAGAATAAGAACTTGTCTAGAATTATTTCTCTTAAAAATGACAACAAGAAAAAAGTCTCTGAAAAGGAATTCTTGGAGCAAAAGATAAGTTAGTTAGAGAATGCATTGCTTGAAAATGATTTTGTTTAGGTAAAACAGTTAGAAGAAAAATTTGCTTCTTTAGAAAAGAATCTTGCCAATTTTGTTGAGTGAAGGAACAATGTTGATGCATTACTTGGAAATGGTAAAGGTGTGTTTGATAAGGCTGGAATATGATATGATGAAAATAATAATATTAGACCATACAAGAACTTCTTTGTTAAATCCAGCAGTAGCTATAGCAAAAACAATAGGAACCTAATAAATGGAAAAAATTATAGTAACTCTCATTCATTTATTTTATGCAATTATTGTGGTAGACATGATCATATTATTCATTCCTGTAATTTTCAAAAAATGAAGAAATTATCTCAGATATATGTTTGGAAATTGAAAGGTCAAACTACTAACCTGAAAGGACCTAGAAAAATTTAGGTACCTAAAATGAGATAATATATTCTGCAAATATGCTTCAAAATAAAGATAAGAGAAAATCAATGGATAGTTGATAAAGGTTGTTCGAGACATGACAAGTGAAATATGACATTTCAAATATATTGAAAGAAAAGTTAGAGGTAATTTTGTCTTTGTCGATAATAACAAGGCAAAAGTCACTAAAATTGGTAAAATTGGTGACTCTAATTCTACTTCTATTGATAATGTTCTTTATATTGATGGATTGAAACATAACTTGTTGAGTTCAATGCAATTACGTGAAAATGGTTATAGAGTTATTTTCTATATATCACATTGTGAAATAATTGATAATCTTAGTGATAATATTGTATTTGTTGGTCTTAGAAATCAGAACATATGCTGTGTTCAGTTGGAAGATATGTCTTCATAAAATTTCAAATGTTTTGTTTCAATTGAAAATGATTCTTTTATCTGGAATAGAAGATTTGGACATGCTAATATGAGTATCTTACCAAAATCTCCCAAAAATAAGTTAGTGAGAGGACTACCAAACTTAGGGTATGTTTGGTTCACAAGAAGAGGAATTCTATTCCTGGTATATTCTTAAAATTTAATTAATCATTTGTTTGGTTAGGAAAAAATATTAGAATACCTAATCCTAAGATTAAGTATTCCTTGATTTTTAGGAATAGTTAAAGATTGTCAAAAGGTGTCTTTAGCTATTCCAAGAATATAGTTATTTGCTGATGGTCTTTTTATTTCTTTTGTCATTCTAAGTTTATATTTTCAAACCAAACACTGACATAGAAATTCTTTAGCAATAAGCCAAACAAAGTAATACTCATTTTATTCTATTTCCTCATTTTTTCTATTCCTAAGAATAATTATTCTATTCCTTATCTATTCTAGTCTTTAAACCAAATATGCTATTAATGTTTGAGAGTAACCAAGTTTGTGAAGCTTGTTTATAAGGAAAACAAATCAGAAGTAGCTTTCCTCCTAAAAATATTGTGTCTACTAACCAACCGTTTGAACTTGTACACATGGACTTATTTGGTCTTACTAAGACTCAAAGCTTTGGAGGTAAACATTATGATTTTGTTATAGTAGATGAATATTTTAGAATTACATGGTTTACTTTTTATCAAATAAGGATGATTCTTTTGAAGTTTTTTACAATTTTTGCAGAAAAATCATACTAAAAAAGGTACTGCATTACATCAATTCAGAGTGATCATGAAGAAGAATATGATAATTGAAATTTTGAAAATTTTTGTAACGAAAGTGGTATAACTCACCAATTTTCACGCCCAAGGACTCCTTAGCAAAATGGACTTATTGAGAGAAAGAATATGACTCTCGTTCATATGGCCAGAACAATGCTATGTGAAAGTGATTTACCTCATGGTTACTGGGCTGAAGTTGTGTCAATTGCTTACTATAAACTTAACAGGTGCCTTGTAAGACCTATTCTGAAAAAAAACCCCCCTATGAGTTGTGGAAAGGAAGAAAACTAAATGTGGCTTACTTTTGAGCATTTGGTTGCAAGTGCTCTATCTAAATAATGGAAAAGATAACCTTGGAAAGTTTGGTGCAAGATTAGATGAAGCTATCTTTTTAGGCTACAGTATCGCTAGTAAAGGATTCAAAGTTTACAACAAAATAACAAAGAAGATAGAAGAATCAATACATGTAGTATTTGATGAAACACTACCCTCAACAACAGCAATTGATTCAAATGATGAAGAGCATCCCTTAACTCTTAAAAACACATTGCAGTCTCAAACTACTCCTATAGTATCTTCGGAATTACAAGATCAAGAAGGTCCTTCTGAAGCTAGGACAAAGTAGGTTCCTCTCTCTTAGTAGGAGCCTATATAACAAAGAACACCAAGAGAATGGAGAGGTCAAGATACACATTAATACATTCTAGGAGACCCTTCTAAAAGACTAAGGACCATATCTTCCTTTAAGAACAACTTTGTTGCTCTCATCTCATAATTAGAACTAAAGACCGATGAAAACACTCTTACTGATGAAAATTGGGTTTTAGCTATAAAAGATGCACTAAATCAGTTTGAAAAAAATAAAGTCTGGAATCTACTATGTCATCCATAAAACAAGTTAATCATTAAAACTCGTTGGGTTTTTCGAAGCAAACTTGATGAAAATGGTAATGTGGTTAGAAACAAAGCTAGACTTATAGCTCAAGGTTATAATTAACAAGAAGGTATTGATTTTGATGAAACTTATGCACTTATGTTATATTAGAATTTATTAGAATTTTACTTGCCTTTGCATGTTATAGAAACGTCAAATTATTCTAAATGGATTTTAAAAGTTCCTTATTAAATGGATATATTAATAAAGAAGTGTTTGTTAAGCAACCTTTAGGGTTTAAAGATGAAAACCATCCTGATTACGTGATGAATTGACTAAAGCCCTGTATGGTCTAAAGCCGACTCCTTGAGCATTGTGTCAGAGTTTAAGTAATTTCTGCTTAAGAATAACTTTGAAAAAGGAAAGGTAGATAAAACCTTATTTATGAAGAAAAAGGCGAAAGATTTACTCATAGTGTAAATATATGTTGATGACATAATATTTGGGCTACTAATCACTCTTTATGTAAAGAATTCTTATCATTAATAAAGGGGAGTTTGAAAAATGCATGATGGGAGAACTATCTTTCTTTCTTGGATTATAAATAAAACAAACAAAAAAAGGAATCTTGTTTAGCCAAGACAAATACACAAAGGAACTTATCAAGAAATACCATTTTGAGAATGCCAAACTAATGGGTACTCTTATGTATACTAGAACTAAACTTGATAAAGATGAAGAAGGCTAGGCTACTGATGAGACAAAGTATAGAGGAATGATTGGGTCACTATTATAACTTACAAGGTCAAGACCAGATATTATGCTGAGTGTGTGCCTTTGCGTACGTTTTTAATCAAATCAAAAAGAAAGCAACCTTTAAGCAGTTAAGAGGATCTTTTGATATCTTTACAGAACTATGGATTTTGGATTATGATATCCAAAAACTAATTCATTTAATATAGTTATCTATTGTGATGTAGATTATGTAGGTAGCATAAGTGGTCACTATCAATTTCTTGGAGGATGTCTATTTTTTAGGTCTTGCAAGAAATGAAAATTACCCAGTGCTTTAAAAAACTAAAGTGAAATACAAAATCTAATCTTATGGATGAAGCATCAACCCCAAGATTTCTCTCTAAACTTTAATCATATTAATATATTATGTGACCAAATTAGTGAAATAAATCTTTCTAAAAATCTTATGCATCATTCTAAGAATAAACATATAGAAATCTAACATCATTTTCTTAGAGATCATGTTTTAGAATAAACCATTAATCTTTTGCATGTTAATACTAAACAAGTAGTTGATATCTTCACTAGGCCACTCTCTAAAAATAGATTTTACATGTTAAGAAAAGATCTTAGCATGTGCTAACTATCTAATACTATTTCTATATGAATTTTCTATATTACTCCTCTTTACAGACATTAGTAGGCTCTTTCTAATATGATTCTTTAAAAGCCTTCTCTTATTTTAGTAGGCTCCTCTTTGTTTAGAAGGACCCTCTTAGTTTAGAGGCTTCCTCTTAGTTTAGTAGGCTCCTTCTAGTTTAAAAGGATCCTCTTATTTTAGAAGGCTCCTCTTGGTTTGACGGAGTAGGATATACATGTCCTAAAAAGGAAGTTATTCATAGCATTGTCTCAGCTTTTAAAAACATGCATACTGTTTTGATAGTTCTTCATACATGTTTGACAGAAGATATGTAGATGATCACACTTCCTTTTTTGATGTGTACGAATGTCCTTCCTTACATGAGATCAACGCTCAAGAATCTTTTAATATACCAGAAACAAGCTTCTCTCTTCTACTCATTGTTGTCTTTCTCAGAAGCATTGTTCTTTTCCTCTTTACACCCTAATTTTTTGCATTCTCTCTATTTTTCCTCCAAAATCTCCTAAACATCAATGGCAAGAATGAAATCAAAGGATGGAAGAAAAACTTGGCTTTAACTTCTAGCCATGGCGAAACTCTCTGTCATGAACAAACGCTTATCTCTGAGCCCTCTATTTTGTCTCCAATAGTAGGTTCTTTGAACACTCCTACTAAACTTGTTTATGTCTCCTCTAAGCCCAAAACTTCAGAAAACCCTATCAGTAGACTCCAGAAGAAATAAAAAGGAAGATTTTGGCTATCTTGTCCCTAGAATCAGACTTGGACTCATCCTCTGAAAACAATGAACTAATAATCAAACCACAATAGGTCTCCGACCCTAGTGAAGAAGAAGAAGAAGAAGAAGAAGAAGAAGAAGAAGAAGAAGAAGAAGAAGAAGAAGAAAGAGGAGGAGGAGGAGGAGGAGGAGAAAAAGAAGGAGAAAAAGAAGTAGAGGCAGAATGGTAGGTAGGAGGCAAAGCAAGATTTATCATATCCATTCTCACTCTGCCTACTCATTCTCCATCTACCCTCTCTTCTATAATTTATACACCATCTTCCACTACTCCTCAACACAGTTCTAAAGATAAGAAAGTTCTTGAAGTGCACTGGATTGTAAATGATGATAGTTTAAATGAAGAACCGGCTCCGTTAATAAAAAAACCATAGACCAGAGCAGGTTTGGCAAAGCAAGTTGTATAATAAGAAACTCCTAAGGATGAAAAGAGAGAAGAAAAAGAATCATAAAAAAGAAAAAGTGAAGAAATAAGAAAAGGCAAAGCGCCTCTGGTTGAAAAAAAAAAGATTAAGGACCCAATTGTTAGGGATGAGCTAATTTTTGAAGAATTCATATTTGAATAATTCCTTAAGGCCAAAAGGACAAAATCAAAGAAACTCATCTTACTTTAAAAAGGAAGGTCTTCAGTACCAATGAAGTTGTTTCAGTCGATGGAGGCTGAAGCAAGATACAAAATACGCTACAAGAAGAAAAAAGTGGTCTCTGGACGCTTTTTTCCTCCACTCCTATTTGATGAAATTGGTATTCCCATCTTTCCCTTTTTAATTGCTTTTAGTTGGGAAAATTTTATCAACTTGAATGAAATAGTGTGTGATGACCTAGTTAGATGTTTTTACATACTTATGAGAAAAGAAGAAATTGATTGGAAGATGGCAATAATCTCTTGGGTATATGAATGTGAGATCTTGATTACAGAGGAAATATTGGGGAACATTCTCAGTATTATTCCTATAGGTAGGACTGACCTCCCCTATCATAAGTGGGACATTGATGGCTTTGAATTGGGATAGGTTGTGGACTTTATATGTTTATACACTGAAAATACCCATGAAGGGAGATCTTGGCGTAGAAACTTGGACCTATTGCTAAGATGCCTTGCATCAGTATCAACTAATTCAATTTTTCCGAGGAGTAGCTCAATAGAAAGATGCAATCTTCTAGATACATATGTGGTATACAATCTTTTAAAGGGAAATAAGATGAACCTCCCAGGAATCATCCTAAAGTTTATGGTGGATAAGGAAAGTCATAAGAATACCACTGGTGATCTGCCATATAGGATGCTGTTAATTAAGAATTTTATGTATTTTGGAGTGCCCTTTGACAAATTGAGTTGGTATGAACCTGTAAAGTTCCACTCTTCCATTCCCTAGCAATTCGGATATAAGTGAAAGGCAATGTGTGGGTTAAGAAGCAAATTGAAAGAGCAACATATCTGTTGGGTCCTGTCTTACAAAAATCAGCATCTGCCACACTTTAGAGCATAAATGATTTGATTATTCAAGAACCACGAGACTTTTATTCTAATCAAGATCACATGCGCAACCAGATTGACAGCCTGCAAAACCAATTTTTGGATATGCAAACTCTTCTTAGAAAAATTCTTGATTCTTTTAATTAACTTTCTTACTATTTTTACTTGGATTTTTCCTTACGTACTCGTGATATTTCTTACGGCTTAATTTCAATCCCTCCTATTTTTTGATAATAAAAAGGGAAAGAATAGTTAATGATATACTTTGCATTTGTTATATATTTTCAATTTTGCCTTGATGATATATTTTTTTAATGACATATCAGTGATATTTTTTGCTAACTGCTACTGAAATTTTGTTGAACTTGTGAAGTTTAATTTTGTGATATACAAATGATAGGCTCTATCCTTTAGAAGTCAGGCTTCTTCTAATTATGACTATGAGTAAGAACATATAAAGTCTATAGGTATCTTTTGAATTATTTTATTATTATTTTCAATTTTGAATCTATCATTTTTTGTCATAATAAAAAAGGGGGAGATTGTTAGCTCAAGGTTTATGTTTAACATTTATTATGATATCTTTATAATATTTCAAAATTTAAATTGGATTTATTTCCTTGTATAGGCAACAATATAATTCCTAAAAAGAAATAAAATCATAGGATAATTGCTTCCTTTCGAACAAGAACCTTCTTTACGAACTTACCTAATTAGAAATAGTTCCATGACATTAAGAAAGATCTTACTAATTCGAATAATTAGCTCCAGAAGTTCTAACAGAATGTTTATCTTAATGTCTGAATATCAAAGATTTCAGCAAAGATGATATCGAAGATTAAGCAATGGCTAGTTGAAGAAAATATCTACTTAAGGAACAACCACTGGATTTACGAAACACATAGGCTTGTGAAATATTTTAGTAACATCAATATTTTTAAAAGTCATATCAAACTCCTTGTGCCTTAGAAAATGGAATCACTATATTGAGAGAAACTGTTAAATCATTTACACATTTCTTGTTAAGAGCTTATAGAAGTTTGTTAAACACTACCAGTGTGGAAGGTCAAAGAACCTTGAAAAATATGTACTTGTGAGCTTAGAAAGGTTCGTGAAAATTTATTACTTGGATTTTATAGTGAAATACTCAAGTTTAATACTTGGGACTGGAAGTAGGCTTCGTTATAAGCCGAACTAGTATAAATCAACAATGTCATTCTTTCTCTCTTCCTAACTTTTAAATTTTCATATTATAAGTTTATGTTTTCAAGAGGCTCATTCGGTTTTACAATAGGCTCCTTCTGTTTTTATCGTAAGAGCCTCCTTTCCTTTTAAGCGTTAGCAGGCTCTGATCAATTAACAGGCTCCTTTCCTTTTGAACGCCAGTAGGTTCCTTTCCTTTAGCTGCTTTGAATTGACAAGCTCCTTTTCTTTTTAAACAGTTATCAGGATTCGTTTTCAACATTAACATGATCTTTTCAAAAAATTGATAGGACTTTCTATTTATAGATTTATTTTGTTTAGGAGGATATTATCAATTTGAAAGTACCTTGCAAATTTTTACACACAATTGACCCCCTTGTGTGTGTTTGCTTTATCAGAAAGATTCTTAAATTGATTTATTCTTCCAAAACCCCTATAAGTTTCATACTTCTACACACTATATGAAATTCCTTCAAGTACTTATGAGGGTCTCCACATACAACACTAAGAAAAGTGGGTGAAAGATTATTAGTTTAGATTTTAATTTAAAAGCATTATTAGTATAAGAAGTGGCAAATGTTATACAATTGGTTCAAATCAAAGACAACAAGCTCCTTCAAATTTCATTTTTTACTAATCAAAATTTCCTCTTCCAAATATAAATCAATTAAATTTTTGTATAGCTTCGTTCCTTAACATGCGCAACATTTTCATATCTTCAAATCAACTATAAAACACCTTAATTAGAAGATTAAGTAATAGGTTTTACATGATTAGGAAGACAAGATAAATTACAGATAATAATTAAAAATAAAATAACTAAAATCACTCCCCAATAATGGCACCAACATTTGGTGCCTTGTAGCTAGCACCCAAAATAAAAGCTATCACTAAATTGCATATTACAAAAATTTGTTTCCCTATCATTAATAATAATTTTAAGTGTCCCAAATCTGTGAAATATTTCTTAAGGAATTTAATTATAACTTAGCATTGTTAATTGGTAAAGTTAAAACTTATACTCATTTATAAATGTAATCCACATCAAGTGGTATAAAAAGAACTTGAAAAAAAGGACCTATGAAATTAACACTCCACACATCATATAGTTTTGGTACGTTATCGCTAGCACCTAAAAATTAAAACATATAATTTTGAAAATATATGTAATAGTATAAGTAAGGATCATTCCTCAAGAGAGTACTTAGCCTAATTTTATGCTTTATGAACATGAGTTGATGGGAGTTTTAATTATGGTAAAAAATTTGTAAAAATAAACTAAGAAATAATTCAATTTAAGATATGAGGAAATCAATTAAAAAAATGACCTTAGAATGAAGCCACATCTACCATCGAAATTTTGTATCAATCATAAATATATTATAAATCAATTTATACTGTAAATATTCAAAGTTGGTTATTTTTGTATGAATCCTTATTCATAATTAATTAAAGAAACAAGCAATCCAATTAATCCTAAATAGTTAACAACCCTAGTTAAGCTCATATGGTTTAGTTTAATAACAAATTTAACAATTAGAGAGATTTATGATGCTAAATAGACCAAGGACAAGCACAAGCACAAGCAATCTTATTTAATTTAATAAAGTGTCCTTTTTAAAATATAATAAATTTTGATTCAACAAAACGAATTTTAGTTGCTTCATGAATTAGATTGATCAAATAATTATGGATTAATATTTAATACAATTATAGATTATCTCAGATAATAAATGGTTAGACTTTAAAGCAATTAAATGAAGTGATCTTGAAAAAGAAACATAAAAGGCCATTCAATACTCAAAGAATAGATTAAATATCAAAAGTAAATTATATCTCACAGTTTTATATATCTTAAAGCTTCAATATTTGACCAAGTATATGTTAGACTTATGTAAATATAGTGCCCTAGAAAGCAAGTGTATTTACTTATAACGTAATTTTCTTCCAGTTAATTTTGTAATGAAAATATTTATTATTAATAAAACAAAACAATTTGGTTTTACTTGTATGAGCATTATATATCTAGTCATAAGGTACCAAGATTCTTTTGTAAGTAATATACATATACATAGAGATGTAT
>JAOQMP010000009.1:22108494-22120060 GCA_027563575.1 Erythroxylum pedicellare | reverse complement strand
CTAAATTTCAAAGATTTAAGCAGGGATGATATCAAAGATTAAGCAATGACTAGTTGAAGAAAATATCTACTTAAGGTAGAGCCACTGCATTTGCGATACATATAGATTTGCCAAATGCCTTAGTAGCATCATTATTCTTGAAAGTTATACCAAACTCTTTGTGCCCTAGAAAGTGAAATCACTCTATTGAGACATACTGTTAAATCCTTATACTTTGCTTATTGAGAGCTTATAAAGGTTTGTTAAACATTACGAGTGTAGAAGGATGAAGAACCTTAAAAAATGTGTACTCATGAGCTTAGAGAGGCTCGTCAAAATTTATTACTTGGATATAGTGAAATACTTAAGTTGAATACTTGGGGACTAAACATAGACTTCGTTATAAGTTGAACCAGCATAAATCTACTAAGTCACACTCTTTCTTTCTTAACTTTTACATTTCCGCATTATAATGTTTGTGCTTTTCAACTTACAAGAGGTTCCTTCGATTTTACAATAGGCTCCTTTTTTTTTATGTCGCAAGAGGTTCCTTTCATTTTAAGCGTTAATAGGCTCCAATTGATTAACAGGCTCCTTTCGTTTTGAGTGTTAACAGGTTCCTATTAATTAATAGGTTCCTTTCTTTTTTAGCGTTAACAGGCTCCTATCAATTAACAAGATCCTTTTGTTTTCAACGTTAATAGGATCTTTTTGAAAGTTAATAGGACTTTCTATTTATATATTTATTTTGTTTAGAAGCATATTATCAATTTTTAAGTACCTTGCAAAAATTTTTTACACACAATTCACCCCCTTCTTGTGTGTGTTTGCTTTATCAAATAAGTGATTGTCTGAGATGAAGTACAGATTCTCTAAATTGACTAATTTTAAAGATCGATAACAGAATAAGCAAAAATCATAAAAAAACTCAATCTAAAACTTGATTAAGTATGAGCTATTTGACCCAAGTTCAAGTTTAATCAGAATTCGGGCGACTTAATGTTTGATTGAGTTTGTACAAAACCAGACAACCTAAAGCTCGTTCAAGTTAAGCCAAACCCAAAATTTATATTTATCAAACTTAAAAATGAACAAGTTAGACAACTAGAGATATTTAGGACGAATAAATAACTCAAATGAATGAATCCATAAATAACTCAACACAACACTCGGTAATAGGCTTTACAGGGATAGTTTCATTAAGAAAGAGAGCTTCATAATCAGAATTATTATCAATAGTTTAGATATGGCTCCAACCACCTAAAGCATAGTTTAAATTAAGATAAGCACTTTTAACATTGAGAAAAAGAAGACTTTCCACCAGTACAAAGGATATTTCATAATATAGATATAATTACCCATATAATCTAAATAACAAGACTAAAGATCATAATCTAATTCAGGATTATTTGCTTATTCTCCTTATCAAACATAGAGAGATGCCAAAAGGAGAAATTCCATAACTTTGAAGGCACCAAAAAGCTTTATTGATCATTAAAACTTATACTTTTTAATACACTGTTATTATTGTCATTTTTTATAAAATTAAAACTAGAAGTAGAGCGTGTAAGTCTGTTTCTTTCACAATCAAATTCAATTATAAACAATGTTAACTTTCAATTGATAAATTTTTGATAGTGTAAATTCTATAAATTGACAAATAGAAGACATAAATTTTTACTTCTGAAGTGTTTATGAGCCAACTCTTCTGCTTTTACACTTTGATGGTGGATCTGTACCGATAAAAGAAGATAAAAGATCAAACCCTAACTAAATTAATAATCCAATTACATTACAACTTAATAATAATTTTTAATGAGATAATATAATCTCCACTACCCCTTTTAAAAATTATGAAAGCAGACAAAGAACTTACAAGTAATTTCACTAATTGATTTTGCAAAAAATAAGGATTCACGTGTGCACATTAGAATTCCTATATGGCATATCAAAAACATGCGATAGTAAACAGTAATAGGAAAAGAAAGTCAAAGAAATATCTAAACTCACAATTAAATTATAGAAAGTAGAGGTAATAAGCAACATAAAACTTCCATAAATCCTGTAATAATACTCGGTGATATGGCGTATATCTGTATTAGATCTTTTAGTTACTAAAAAAAGATGATATCTTAAAGGTTGTCAAGAAGATAAATACCAAAGAAAGCTGGTGAGAATGAGAGCAATGATCAAAAACCAAGTGACTGGCAAGGAGATGGAAGATGTCAACACAAGATAGTTAAAAGAAGATAGCGACAACAGTGAGCAAGTAGGTTGCAATTTAGAATTTTTAGTTTTAATCCATCCACTAGTAAAATGACACTATTTTTTTAGTTTAATATAATAATGTTATTTTCAAGATACATATTTATTATGAAGCCCAAGCTCGATTCAATACCTAATCAATTCATATCAAACTTATTGACTTTGGATAAGAACTAGATGGATAGAACCAACTTAGGCCATTTTTCCATCCTTAACTATTTTCAACCCTTTTATTAATGATCATTGTGTTTAGTTTTTTTAAATTATCATTCAAATAATTGATTATAAATTATGTTCAAATGATAATCACACTTAGGAAGGAAATCCCAGTTTATTAGACCTATGTATATCTTTTTTTAATTGTTATTAAGACCAATCAACTACTATATTATTTTAGGTCTTTTACCCTTTTGTGACTTATCGATTATTTTTTTCATTGCTGTTATTGTATTGCCTAAGTTGTATCTTAAGTAGGGTTTCTGATTGGAACCATATATAATGATATTAGTTTGAATTGCAACTTATTAGAACACATGAAATAAGTTAAAAATCAAATGTTACGGATACATTGGAATTAGAATCTATTAGTTTTTAGTATTTTATTGCTTGAAAAAAATTCCATTATTATGATAATAGGGATACTTTATTGAATATTATGTTTTCATAATCATATATCGTTTATTTTTCTTCCATGTGTATACGAACTATATATGATTTATGACTATTTATTTAATGAGTCATTGATTAATAAGGTTTACCTTTTCACTCGTAGGATGTTGTATCCACATGAAAAGGAGATTTTGTCCCAATAAGAGGGCAATATAGTTCAGGAAAATCGTATCATATTTGAAGGTGAAAAACTAACTATTTGAGGACATTAACCCACAATCATATGGTTTGTAATGAAAAAACAATAATGCATTGTTGTTATGATATATTGGATAGGATATTTTATAAATGACACACACTTAATATGTGTATGAATTAGGCTTGGATTATCTTAATAGACCTACTAATCCTCTATACACCTATGTGCTTTAGACTCATTTAAGAGGTCCAATTATTCAAGAAAGATAAGTCTAATTAAAGTAAAATTCAGTCATGCGAAGAGTTAGAGTCCTAATCAGAGACAAACTCAGCTACATAGTAGAAGTTAGATCTAACTCTACTGAGGATAGTTAGTTTAACTACACTTAGATGGATTGCCTATAAAAGGGATATATATCACAGTAAGTTTTCATGACTACTTCCACTAAGTAAACTTTATGATTTATCTGTATAAGTAGCATTCTTTAAATTACTAATTAAGCATCACAATATTTATGGAAACAACACCCTTAACCTGTTGTTATTTATCTTTAAAGGTATGATAAGTTGAGATTAGACTAAAAATCTTACCAAGAATTCAATCTACACATTTGGAATTGCCTACGGGTATTTAGTGAAATCTTTGAATACCTTATTTAAAAGAATCTAGAAAATAGATGAGACCTTTATTTGAGAGACTCTAGAAAATATATGAGTTATCATCATCCTAAATAAGAACAATGGAAACAAATAGAAACAATCCTTATCCTAATGCCACTAGAATAACCACCACACTTTAAGCCCATTGCATCCATGAGTAACCTAGGGACCAAGGAACCAAAATTACGATGATATAAAAATAAGTGAGACAAATGTTGTAAAAGTAGCATACTAATGAAAGGAACCAACCCCATATCCTACAACTGCTATTAGGAGGGCCTCATTTACTTCCCACAACCTTATTCATTTATGCTCACATCCTGTAACCTCTACAATTTTGAACCATTCACAGCATATAAACTTTTATCTGTAGTGCATATCCCATAACCATTATCATGGGAGCCTCATCCATACCCTTAACCATACACCCTAAGTTGACATCCTATAACCACCATCAACAATAGTGTCATATTTAATTTGTAACCCTATCAATTGAATACAAAACTTAAGGGACAACATCTTAGTTGAACTACTAATAATTGGACTTAAGATTATAATCATGGGTACCTCTGATGGCATATATGCCCCTATCAACCATATGCATCGTTATAGATAACTTCTGAACCTTTATGGTGTATCTAATATCCTAAAATGCAAAGCCTTTGCTTCCATCCTGATCATGGTCTCAGACCCCTACTCCTTGCCTAGGTATCTACTTTCTAATAAATAATTGTGAGGTTCATATAACACTTCTCCAATAATAGATATAAACCTTAAAACTTGACATACATGATGTTAGTAACAAGGTGAAGATATGTTATATATAACAAAGTTCTATGTAGTAAGGAGACCCTCTGTGTATAATGTCATTAAAAATATTTTTATATACAGTATGTGTAATCCTATCACCTTACTAATTTACTATAAAGTTCTTAACCTCGATTAAGATGGAAAAGGTACAGCGAGACCAAAGAATGATAAATAATATTAGTTTACAATGCTTAAAAAAGAAACAATACTTTCACCATAAATGGGGAAGAGTTAGATGTCAGCTCATAATAAGAAGGCATGAGGACTAGGATACCTTTAAAATTAGAGCCAGTACAGAGAATACTACTAATAAAGACCTAAAAAAGTTCTTGGTCCAATAATTGGACTTTTTTTATGATGTCCATTAGACATGCATAAGGTTAAGAGGGAGATAGTCTCCTATAAGCCAAATTATAAACCCCACTTCAAGATCATAAAATAGAATAAGAGAAATTTTGCAATAGAGAATCAATATACCATAGAAGAGTAGGTAGCCAAACTACTAAAATTGTACTTTATCAAAGATTTCGACTACCCTAAATAGTTAGCCAATATATTCATGGTCAAGAAGGTTAATAGAAAGTGGACGAAGTATGTCAACTTCACACAAACAAGATATGCCCCAAAATCAATTCCTTACCTAAGATAAAGTGGATACAACATCAAAATATAGTAAGTTTCATATATGCTTAAACAAGATATAACTGGATCAAAAGGAATAAATTTAATGAAGAAAAGACATCTTTCATTATACATAGGGGTATTTACTACTACATAGCCATGTTTTTTTATCTAAGAAATACAGGAGCAATTTATCAAAGGTTAGTAAACTTAGTCTTTCATAAATAGTTTAAGAGAAATATAGAAGCATACATATAAGAGATGCTTATAAAGATAAAACCTAAAGGTGAGCATATAAAATAACTAGAAGAATGTTTTACAATCCTGAATAAATTCATATAAAGTTAAACCCTAATAAAGTGTGTATTCAATTTGAAGGCTACAAAATTTCTTAGATTTATAATCACCCGAAGAGGGACAGAGGTTAACTCCTAAAATATTGAGGTTATCCTAGTCGTGGAAGAGCCTAGAAACCTAAAAGATTTACAAAGGTTAATAAGCAAGGTAACAAGTTTATTAATGTTTGTCTCAATATATATCAACCACTACCTATAATTTTTCAAAATACTTCAAAAGCCCAAAAAGTTTGAATAGACTAGAAATTTCAACAAGCCTTTGATCAACTAAAGGAATATTTAAAGAGTCCACTAATTTTATCAACATCATACCTTGGATATATGTTGTACTTTTAAATAATCATTTCAGAAGTTCCTCTTAATTTTGTCCTTATTAAGGAAGAAAAGAACATCGAAAGGCTAATATACTATATGATTAAGATGTTGCAAGTCTTAGAACTAAACTACTTATTTTTGGAAAAAATGACATATGTGCTACTGAATATTATAAGAAAGATAGATCATACTTACAAACTTATACAATCAATGTATGTATAAACCTTTCATTAAGGCAAGTGCATTTTAAGAAGCCTTATTAAATGGTCAATCGAGCCTTAGGAGTTTGACATTAGATACATCTTACTAAATTCCTTAAAGTCACAAATTATAATGGATTTTGTGCTTAAGATGCCAATACTGTCATAAAAGAAAGGAAAACTTATTGACAAGAATATCCCCAATACTGAATAATCCATTTTGGTAGTATATGTTAACGATGCAGATGATGAAGAAAGGTAGTGGGTAGGAATATATTTAAAAGGGATAAAGGGAATAAACATGTAATACATAAAGTGGCACCTATTCAAAATGTCTAGTAATAAGGTAAACCATAAGACCTTATTGTATGAGATGTAGTGCCTATTTGGTTGAGCTTTTGGAGAGTAAATAAGCATTTTTTTCTACCGCAAAAGGTTTTTTTAAGAAAAATGAGTGCTTGGTTATAAAATAGAAAAAGGACTTTTTTAGTAGATATAACTTTTTTGGCAGTCAAAATATAACTTTTTAAGAAACTCAAATTTGGAGCTTCTTAAAAAAACGCTTTCTCAGATAGATTTTTCATATCAATTAATGAGCCTATTTTTAGTCCCTTTTGCCCTTATGTTTTACATATAATTTCCACAATACCCATAAACTCATCTTCACGTTTATTTTGGGATTTATATAATATTATTTGGTTTTTTATATGTTTTAATATTTATTTTTTATATTAGTTTTACTTATAATCCATATAAAAGATTTGATTAGATTCTATATTTTCTTTTATGTTTCATATAGTTTAAAATTATACAATAATTAATATATTATATTTTGCATATTGTTTAATATACTTTAAATAATTTTATATGAATAAATAATTTTTACTACAAAATCAAATATAGTTTAAATTAATAAAAGTGCTTTTTATTTTTACTTGCCAAACAGTCTACTGCATGAAGCTCTTTCAAAAAAACTATTTTCTTAATTGATAGCTAAACAGTCAACTGACTTCTTAGAAAAGCTCTTATAAAAAAAGTTCTTCTGATAAAAGCTCTACTGACAAAAACTCTACTGATATAAGCCTATTCAAACAAGCACGTAGATGTTCTATAACATCCAAACCAGGCTCATAACCATTAGGTTAGACCTACAACTTATAGTTAACCAACTTAATGACACTCCTACGATAAAAGAAAAGTTAGATAAATATAAGATAAGACATATAAAAGAATAGATAAAGGCAAACATCAAGGTAATACCTAGGAAATAATTCACAAAGGGAAACATCTTTCTAACATAGGAGATACCAATGTTGTAGCCCCTATAGGGATATTTTAAAAGGAACAAATCAAGCCAATAATAACATAGGTTAGCTAGGTGGCTTTTATAGAGGGAAATGAGATAAATTGGACATATTCAATTTAAAATTACTTCTAAGAAGGAGAGATATTAAAAGAAAAAAGAGGTAAAAGAGCTTATAATTAAGGCTTTGAGATATTCAATCATAAATTGGAAATTAAACTGAAGATCCTTTACTTTACTGTATATAAAATATATATCTAAAGAACATATATAAGGAATTTTATAAAGGAGTATATGGAACTCATCAGGGAGGATAACCATTGGCTTATAAAACTATAAGGCATAGATATTTATGGCTTATAATTTATAGGTGATGCCTGAGATTTAGCTAGAAGATATGAGAAGTGCCAAAGGTATACACTGTTAAAATATCATTGACTATATTATACAATCAAGTGTCATCCTTTTCACTTAATAGAGATTGGAAATATTTGGACCATTTCCTCTTGTAATGAGGCAATCAATTTCCTTTTTATTGTAGTTGATTATTTGATAAGTTGGGTAAAGATTAAACCCCTATCCAGTGTAACAAAGAAGGTAATCGAAAGCTTCCTAAGGAGAAACATTATAAGCAGGTACAAAGTCCCTTTTGTAGTAATCATAAACAACAGGATCCAATTTGATAGCAGGGTCTTTAAGCACTTTGTCTAATAACTAGGAATTAAACACACTTCACATTCATTGCATACCCATAGGCCAATAAACTATCATAAGTGATGAATAGGATAATATTGTAAGGGCTATAAGCTAAAATTGAGGATGCAAAAGGACTTAAGATGAAGAGATTTATAATATATTATGACATACCAATCAACACCTAGAAAACTTATCATAAATATATAATTCAGCCTGGCATTTTTATCAAACCATTAATTCCTATAGATTTGAAATTGCCAAGTCTAAAGGTATAAATGCAGAACTTTTGGACTAAAAATGACGAACTTTAGAATGATAGTAGGGATGTCATAAGCATGGGAAATAAAACATACCAAAAATGGTTTGATAACTAAACACTTATAAGATAAAAATTCAACACCTCTATTATGAGGACTTAGTCTTGTGAAAACTAAAGTTCTCATAGAGGAAACATTCTTAACAAGTTATTTGTAAATTAGTCAAGGTCATACCATATCAAAGATATTATCAAGCTTCAAAGCTATAAAATTAATAGACTAGATGGATCAAAGATGATTGGTATTTAGATCGAAACCTATTTAAGGAAGTATTACCATCAGAATAAGTTTCAAAAATCTCATATGCACATCTACATAAATATCAATAAAATATCTCATTTATTTTATCATCTAAGTGAATCCTAGGTGCCTAGAATAAAACAAAAATTAATAGGTATGAAAGCCTTAGGTTCTAAAGAAGACATTTCAAATCCTTAACTTAAAACAAAAAAAGACATAAAAGTTCAAAAGACTTAGATTTAGGAGAAGACATCTCAGCTCTTTAAATCAAAACAAAAACCTTTAAGTTATAAAGTTTAAAGTCTAAGAGAAGTCATTTCAACTCCCTAACTCGAAATGAAAACCTACTAGTCCAAAAGCATTAGCTTAGGATAATTCATTTCATCTTTCTGTTTTAAAAATAAAAGTTCTATTAAATCAAATAATGAACAAATTATTATGCATATGGTTATGTGGCTCAAACCTCGATGAAAATAAATTAAGGAATTGGTACTATAGTTCATATTCTTCTTTCATTTAAGACTGATAAAGTAATAAGAGTTAGATTCCAAATCCTTACTTTTTTTGTAAAACTTTTCAAAATTTTGTGAAGACATTAGAGTTAGACTCTATACCCTATTATCATCAAGTTAAACATTTCAAAATTTTGTTAAGACGTTAGAGTTAGACTCCACACCTTTGCTATCTTGAAGTTAAATTTAAGACACAGGATCTAGACTTCATACCCCCTATGACCTATATGTTAAACTTTACAAAATTTGTTAAGGCATTAAAGCTAGACTCCACACATTATCATCAGGTCAAACATTCAAGATTTTTTTAATTCTTTAAACTTGGACTCGACATTAAATTTTATTAAGACATTGGATTTGGACTCCATACCCCTACCATCGACATGTTAACCATTTCAAATTTTCATTAAGCATTAGAGCTAGACTTTACACACCTACTATCAACATATTAAATTTAAAAATTTTGTTAAAACATTGAAGTTAGACTCTATAACCCCAACATTGACAATTTAAAATGATCAAAGTTTTTTTAAGGCATTGAAGCTAAACTCCACATGCCTACAATATTCTTTTCTTCTAAAACATTGATTAAGGCATTGAAACTAGACTCCATATACCTATCATATTTTTTATTTTTTTCAAGATTAATAAAGTAAATGGAGTCAGACTCCACATGCTAGATAAGCAATTTGAATATACTTATTTATAAAAATCAATTATGCAAATATATCCGAGATAGAAGTTTCATAAACAAAAAATAAAGTGCTAACACACCTGTAGCATCTATAAATCTACATCTTTATATAAAGGAGGAAAATAATAAAGGAAAATAAATTAATCATCTGGACAAAAAAGGATGCACCATCAAAAGAAGTAGGTTTATTGTACATAGGGTTGGATAATCCTTCATTAGCAAGGTTAGTAACTTTAGCTTTGCCATCAATGTCGCAAAAATTATTAGGCTCCTCGTTTAAAGTTGGCTTAAGATCACTGGATGTCACAATCTGGTACCACATCGGGCCCATAACAACCGTCGCATACTTAGACTAAAGACACTCACAGTATCCTTAATTTAACAACGCAAGGCTAACTGAATATCTCTCTTTTTTAAAAAGAAACGGGCAGCACAACGACTATATTTTAAAAATCCCAAAACTTGCAAACAATTTTAAACACATTTATATACTCACACCAAAAATTTTACCACAAGTTCAGGACTTTAAAGTCCACTCAAAGCAACCTCAACAATAGTATCAAAGTTCATAGATAAGCTCTTTTTCAATGACAAAACATTCAAGAGTGAAATTTATAAAATCATAAAGCATATTCACATAACCAACATAAAGAAAACAGTTCATGAGTCACTATGCAACAAAAGTACAAAATAGAGACTACCCACGTGCGGTAATGTCCTAAAAACATTAAAATATCGCACGATCCTCACAGAGTTTTAAGCTCACTAAATTAACCTGCATGGTTGGAAAGTGGAGGGGGTGAGTACATTATGTACTCAGTGAGCAAGAAAAATATATAGCGCGAATAGAACTCGATATATACCAAGATGGTATAGATAACCTATAAAGTGAACATACGACATATAGAAATGGATAGGCCTAGCCTATGATTCAACGTATACTGGTTAGGAATCATATAGGCCTAGCCTATTACTTCACTCATTTGGTGAACATAGGTTCTAGTTCCAGTACACAAAAGCATAAAAATATCATATGTATAAATCAAATCTCGCCAGAAGACAAATATCAGGATAAGCCAAAACACTTATGTGTGTCATCATTAGTCGGCCAAACCAATGTGCACACCCACTGATTCTCAGTATTGGCTCAACTTTCATCCATGGTGAGTCCGGTCTATAGTCAATAAAAGTGTCATGACCTGAGGTGATAACCTCATCAGTGTCCAGACCCTAGGTGTGGAATCACCCACAAGTCCTGGAAAAAGTATCGATATGAAGACTCAACTTTTATGTACCAACGTCAAGGGTATGGGGGGGGTCGTTTAATCAGTTATGCCTAGCACACGATTGGTCGATCGTTTCCTCATCAATCATAAAAATCATTTACAAAAATTAAGTACAAAATCAAATGAGGCACCATGCCTTTATTTATTGGACCAACCGATAAAATGAAACCTTACTATAGCTCTAAGTCAAAAGAGAAGACATACATGTAGCATATATGATTCAATTATGCATATGAAAGTTCCAAAACATTATTTCATAAAATAAAAGTCATCTTTTGCACTCCAAGTGCAAAGTTGCTCAAAAATGTAGTTTCAGAAAAATAAGACGTTGTCCATTGCATTTTAATTGCAGGTTTGTTAAAAGCAATATCATTTCTCAAAATACGCAATGAAAACATCAGTTGCACTTTAAGTGCAATGAGTTATTCAAAACAATGTCATTTATTAAATACCTAAGCATATTAGCATCCATTTGAAATTCAATTCTACCATACGTTGCCTAGGT